>JARJLU010015294.1:0-10472 GCA_030272975.1 Sparidentex hasta
TATATATATGTGGTTGCAGTGTGCTAGCTTGTTGAAAAAACAAAGAAGAAATATATCGTCATTGGGAGAGTCCAGGAAGGCCACTGGTCTTCTAAATTAATTTAAGCTCTAAATCTTTTTTTTTTTTTTTTTTTTTTTTTTTATCAAAAGAATATGATCACACAGGTACACAGCACAAGACAAAAACATGAAAGCTCAGATAATAACTATGATTTAAACATGGAGATTAAGCTGTTACAGCAACCATAGCAACCAGCAACAGACAGTGTTGCATTTTTACAATTTTCTTGGGAAACCAGGATACAATTTTGTAATAACTAACAAACTAAAGATCATATACATTCACTGCTTCACATGCTTGCAATTTTCTTAAAACAATAGCGATAGAAAGGAAAAGAATAATAAAATGTATTTCACAACTTAAGGATCTGTTTTGTGAAACTACAACATTTTGGGGGTATACTTGCTCTTTAATGTTTGTGATAAACACACATCCAACCTAACAACAAAATGGACAACATTCAAAACATGTTTTCACTGCCCTTTAATTGTCCCCTTTGAGATCAATGTAATTGAAAGGTGGTCCATTAAACCAGAATGCAAAGTCTTCTGATCATCCCATGTGGTTACAATGTAGAGTCACAATGAGCCAGTGCCTTTTTCCTCATCATCTACTCCTTATTTGATGTTTGGGGAAAAATCTCTAAAACATGACTGTGTCTTTGCAATAAGTTGACACTGAAACTCTTCACAGAAGCAAGGTATGCTGAGCAGCAGGCTATTTAAATTCACTGATGTCTTATGAGCATGACGTAAAGTAGGGATAATTTTATCTGTGAATCTGTAAATAAGACGTCTGTTTATTTGCTGTCAAGCCAGATTAATTGCTCAAAATGCAATCTACAAATTATGTTAAAATGAATAAAAAATCTCATCCATAAAAACATGGAAATACCATGTGAACATTCTTATCAACCAATGTGGATTTCATGAGCTAGAAATAAATACCCATAAAAGAACAAAACCCTGGATACATATCCTTCATTTGCATTTATTCAAAATGGCAGAAAAAACTTTTGATTTGTCCTATTTTTATGCTTTGTTTAGTTTTTTATACTAGTTTAAGCTTGGAAAGAAAGAAACAAAGGGGATTTAGTGGACAGCAAGAAAGCAGTGTGACATTCTTATGTGTCTCTTCTCAAAATAACCTTTAGTGGGGAAGATGGTGAGTAATTGTAGCCATTGAGCTAACCAGCAGAAAACTAGCTAGTGTGACAGACAAATGGTTCTTTCATTGTGACTCTCAACTTTAGAGTTCTCTTCCTGGTCAGCATTGTGCAAAGAAAGTTTGCAGTTTGTAAAAGGTTTTCACATCTGGATGGTACCATCTTTAGTATGCATTGTCCAGTGTTTCACAAACAGCTACAGTAATGGGCACTTTACACCTGGCACAAAGCAGCACACAGTGCAGTGCATTATTGCTAGTTTCAGGCCAGCCCAGTTGTCATTTTCACATCCATTACCCCCGTTGTGTAAATAGCAAATATACCTGCAACCACCTATGTACCCCTGTACATATTAGTCTTAAAATGGGTGAAGTGATGTTATGACAAGAGAGGCTGTTATTTTAAATGTATCCATTCCACAGTAACGTACTGTATCAAATATTATGGCACATTTAAATAGCCAAACAAAAGCTGAAGAGGAAACTCTCCAGGGGAAACAGAATTAAACTTTTATCTTCTGAAATATATATGTAAGGCAGGATTATAGGATTTATCAGGACAGCTGCTTCATGCCAATTATTTTACTGTATGAATCTAGACTGTGTGTGACTTTTCGATATGTAGAAGAACAGTCAGTGCATCAGGAGTTTTAAACAAGGAAGATTATCAGCTTGGGTGCAAATGTTCTGTTAATGTAGAGATTCATTTACAGTATAGTTTCTGCTGCTGGGGGATTGCTGAAGATAATGTCAGGTAATATGAAGGTAATATTTTCATTTAAACAGAGCACTTTGTGTTTACAAACTAGAATTCTCTTTTTCTCTAACGAAAGTATTTTTTACTACTCCTCCCATTAACATACATACAGTACATACAACAGCTTTGTTATATTTTACAGTTGGAGCTTTCATAGAATCATGCATTTTTAGAAAGCTAACTATCACACAGAGTTGGCAAAAGTTACAGCACGAGCATTAAAGCAACAATAGTTTTACATTTTTAACAGAAAATAACAGCCTCAAAATCATTATGATGATATAGTGACTTGTAATAACAAGTTTTCAAGATATATGATTGTTATGATGTAATGGGTTTTGTTTTAGTTAGCACCTACATTGCATCTGAAAAATTGTTGAAGACCTTGGGATTATACATGTGGGGTGCCAAATCACACTTTAGTAAGCATGGCTTTGGTGATTTTGATTGGATTTTGTTGTTAGATGCTATAGTTGACCAGCTTTTGTTTCAGCTACTTTTACATTTTATTGTCTTAGTTTCAGGCATTCTTGAAATTAATAACCAACTCAGCTGTGTATTTGCCACGTTTATATGTAAAAGACTTTCACTTTTTTCACCAAGTATATGCAGTGTTAAATAAAATGTCTTTTGAACCCATAAAGGCCAAAATCTATGATTACCTGCATGTCTTAATCACAACACACGGATGGCCATCCAAACAAATGCTGTGGTTAGCAAGCAAACCAGCTTCCTCAACAAAGTCAGTCAAATGGATCGATGATCTTCAGATCCAGTTTGGCTGCCAAATGGTACTGGTGAAGTTTTTTTAGTGATGATTGCAAGAAGAAAATCTGTGAGGACAAGATGATTCCTTGCACCTCAACTTTAATGACTTGGTGTATTTTTGTGGTTACTGACATATTTTCAGAATGACTGACCTGAGCATGATTCCTAAATGGGGATATTCAGTGACGTCACCAATATAGAGCTGCATTTCTTTTCAAATATGTGAATATAAAGTGGTCAGGAGCATTCAAGACATATTGAAATAGTTATTGACAATTGTTGGTCTTGATTTGACAGAATTGTTATATTAAACAGTCAGTTGAGCATAATGTTTTGGAACTTAAAAATTAATTTGGATTGGATTTGTTTATGGAGAATTTTTTTTTTTGTCCTGCTATGACACCTAAATGAGATGAATTTTAATTTACATTAAGTAACTCTGTTGTGTCCTGAGAGTGTTACTGTTTTTGAAAACATTTGAAGGGCTTCAGACACTCAATGACTTTACCAAGTTAAATTTATACTGGTCTTCTTAAGCTGTTCTCTTTAAGAGTGTTTGATATATAGAGGATACACTGTCAGTGTGCTGGTAATGCAGAATTAGAAACTGAGGAATGTGGATATTTGCTATGCCCACAGCAACTTCAAAAACATAATTTTTCCTGGCCTTGTTGCATTAATTAAATGTTGCATGAATTCACAAAAGTATACTAATGCTAAAAGAATACCACTGTTTGTTGTACTTGGCTTTCAATAACTGATGTTAAGTAACTGAATTTATGAGCTATAGAACACTGAATATTTGACACTGTAACTGAGTTACTCCATCAGAACGATAAAATGTTGATTTCTGTTACTATATGATGATTTGGGTTAATCTGCAATTTTTTTGTGTTGATGTGAATGAAATTCCTGTGTGAGTGGGAATATTTTTATGATATGTGTATGACATTTGTCCGTGTTATAGACTGAGGTAATAAATGCAGTGTAGGATGTGTCAGACTCATTGTTTAAAATAGAGGTATGATGGCTTAAAGCAGACTTTGAGTGAAAACTTGAGGACCTCACCAGACCTTAACTAGGTCAAAAAGAAATTGATGTACATTGGATAGATGATGAGGATGATGATGACAAGATACCGCTGTCATATTTGCCCGTAAAATATAAAGCTACAGCCACCAAACAGTTATCATCCTGCCAAATAAACATTATCAAAGCAAAGGGAGAGAAAAAAAAGAACACATGCATAACACAACAGAAAAAAAAAACATAACAGGTCACACAACAAACAAACACATGACATGCAGTTTAAAGACTGGCAATAGATGGAGATTTGTTAAGAACATTAAAACCAATAGTGACATATACACAGTGCACATGCACATGCTTACAGATATATTTATAAATCATCCATTGCTTTAATAGGTTTTTGAAAACGTACTGCTTGACTACTCTGTCTTGTCTCATATTTTGAATTGAACACAGAAAAATTAACACATCGGACAAAAATTATTATTAGATTGAGTCATAGTTTTAGCATTTTTAATCCTTTGAAGTTTTAGTCACCCAAAAATCAACATGTTGCAGTCAACAAGAAGTCATATATCTAAGTAAACTTTTGGCCTAAATGTTTTCTTTCTTTAATCTCATTCAGTTAGACTAATAAGATTGCCATTTCTGCATAATCAGTAGCGCCATTTTTTTTTTTTTTCCCAACATGTCAGGCAGGTTGACCAGGCTGTAGATCTGGCCTTCAAGCTAAGAAATCATACTGCTGAGTCATTTGTGAAACAACACATAGTGTTATTACGTAGTGAATTCAATGTTGAGCTGCCGTTATGCTTTTTCTGCAAGACAAGTCACTCGAACAACTGGACAGTATATGATAAAGCAATTAATTCCTCCAACCACTTACTTGTCCCGGACAAGTTATAAAATGAATTGTATTTTTCACTTACAAGCTCTAAAGCTAGTAACTAGCTCTAGCTCTAAAGCTAGTAGCAAGACTAAAAGCCAGGCTCACTCATTGATTATTTTCTTACCACAAACTGAAAACTTTTTTCACCCTAACCCTGATATGCTGATCAATTTTAGCAATGTGTTACAAAACATGTAATGTATTAATTCAAGCAGTAACAGAGTAATATAATGTATTGCTAATAATATTTAAGTAATATATGAATACAGATCTGTCTTGCAATGCACTACTATCTGCGTTACCAACCGAGGGCTACTGTGACTTAATTTCTGATTAGCAATACAGTCGACTTTTTTGTTAACTTAGTGGTCCATCATCCGACAGGTTCTCCAGCACCACGAGGTGCCTTGCATACTGATCTTATCTGTATTTATCTGTATTTACAATGTACAATGTGCTGCCACCTAGCCTATTCAGTTACCAAGTGCAGCCTCCCATTACCACTGTGACGTCACCTCGGTAACACAGTGGTAAGCATATTATATGTAAAGAGAGACATTTACATTTACATTTAGGGCATTTAGCAGACACTTGTGTCCAAATTACAGTAATTCCTACAGACATCTGTATTCATTTTTTTACTTAATACAAGCAAAAACAAGCAAACAAAATTATGAAATTTCATTAAAATTCTGCCATACTGGCGGGCTGACCTGTCATTTTTTATACTAACGGTTGGTTTAACAAGCAACTGGTGGCAGAGCTGATACAGTGGATTGTGAGTTGTAGTCGCCTTGATACTTACAGAAACCACTCTCACTGTTGCAGCTGCAGTGTCTCTGGGCTTGTAGGCAGCCTGGCAGTAGCTCCTTGTCCACACCTCACAAGCCCAGAGACACTCCTGAATCCAAGAACGGCTCCGGAGTGTCAGTGACACTGACACTGACCCAGGGGGCGAAGACGTCAGTGTGTCAACCAGCAAAACCACAGCTTGTAGACCGCCATTTCAAACTGCAAAGTAGCAGACATGTCCAGAGCTACTGTGTGTTTCAACAGATTTACAGGCAGAGCAGGGCTTATCTGCAAAGCAGTGGGATCCATAATAATGCTGTGATTGTTGTCAGTCACATGGCTCTGGTGCAAATGAATTAGATATCTGTTAAATGACTGGCTGTTTGCATTCACTCATAGCACCTAGGGATTTAACTGGCTGTTTGAAGAAGAAGCATATGTAGGATTTGTCTGCTTAAATGATCCACTGTTTGCATGTTGTAGTGTGGATGAATCCAATAAAAAAGTAATTGCGGTAGTAACAGGTTTTTACTACGGCATGGTAACACCTGTAAAAAACACCCTATTTCTTGGCTGCCAGGATTCACAATGACAACAGGTAGTTGTAGTTGATGGGTCAAATTGCTTTTTTTTTATCGACCAGGCCTAATATATACCAAGTATCAGTTTCTTTTAATATTTAATTCCCCAGTGAGCATTTAAAAAACATTCAGAACTCACTAACAAGTAAACATTTTTCACCGTTACCTAACTTTACTTGACATTTATGTTTTGACAATGTCTCAGTGGGATTCATAATCCTACATATGCTTCCTCTTCATCCAGGCAGTTAAATCCCTAGGTGCAAACAGCCAATCATTTAACAGGTGTCTAATTCGGTTGAATGGTCCTGGCCCCTTTCCTGTTCACCCTGTACACCGCAGACTTCTACCACCAATCACCTCACTGCCATCTACAGAAGTTCCCTGATGACTCTGCTATGGTCGGCCTCATTCGGGATGGGGACGACAGAGCCTACTTTTTGGACTAGTGCCAGCGGAACCACCTCCAGCTCAACGCCGGGAAAACCTAAAGAACTCGTGGTGGATTTCCGCAAACACAAACAACCCTGCACACAGGTGAACGTCCTGGGAACAGACATTGAGATGGTGACATCTTATAAGTACCTGGGAGTTCACCTGAACAATAAACTGGACTGGACTGATTAGAGTTCTCAACGGGCCTGAAAATAACAACCCGACACAAGTCATCACAGCTTAAAGTACTTGAGTTTCTCTTTATTAAAAAGTGGATTAGTTTAAAAAGCATAACCACACCCCAATAAGATTAATACATTAATCACTAAGATTAATTAATACATTAATCTTAGTGTCCTGTGAGTGAGAAAAGCCGCTCTTCACAAATAAAGAATGTGCAAAATTAAGAACTGTCAAAAGAAAGCTGTCATGGTTTCAAAGGATGAGTAGCAGTTTCTAAACCACTTCTCAGGATGGTAGGCTTGACCTAGGCTAAAAAATAAGTGTTTTCTTATGTATTCACCCACTTTAAAGTGACCGGACTAATTTAACAGAGGTACAGCAAGTGCTAGTAGTCTCACAATTCAGTGATTCTAGTATAAATACACCTGTGCCTGAAGGTCCAATCAGTATTATTCAGTATTCCTGGCTATAATTACACCATGAAAAGAAAAGAACACTTCAAGGATCTCAGTCAACAGGTTATGAACAGAGCTTAGTCAAATCCAACATTAAAGGGATGGGTCATGTTTGGTTTTTTGGGGGGGTTTTTTTCATGTTTTACGTCTGAGAAAATGTAGTGCCAAAAGAAAGGGCATTCTGACGGCGATGTAAAGTGGTGTGAATTTTCTCTATAAATTGTACACTTGAACTGTTATAGATTTTTTTTTTAGGTGAACCTTGTTTTAGGTGCTTAAATTTCGCTTTTTCTCTGGACCCTGTTCACTGCAGTACAAAGCTGAGCATCTGGGCTGGAGGAGCTCTCTACTTCTCCAAACTGAGGCTGTGCTGATCGGTGATTATGGTAGGGAACAGATTGACTATAGACTATATGTACTGTATATGACCTCACTTCAAAAAACACAAACTATCCCTTTAAGAAATAGAGGAAATATGGTACATGTCTAAATATGCCATCCTCACAAACTGATTGACTGTGCAAGAAGGAGATTAGTGAGGGAGGTCACCAAGACATCTATGACTAAGGACTTAAGTTCAGTGGCTGAGATGGGATAGACTCTGCATACAACAACTGTTGCCCAGGTTCTTCACCAGTCAGAACTCTGTGGGACAGTGGCCACTGTTCAAGAGAGCTCATTAAATCTATTCTAGAGTTCACCCGAAGGCAAGTGGGAGACTCCAAGGTCAACTGGAAGAAGGTTCTTTGGAAAGACCAAAATTGAGCTCCTTGGCCATCAGAGTAGACACAGTGTAACACTGTACACCACAAACACACAATCCTTCTTTTCTGCAGCAGGCCCTGGAAGGCTTGTGAAGGTACAGGGTAAAATGAAGCAAAATAAAGGGAAATTCTTGAGGACAACCATCTTCTGTCTGCAGAAGAACTACAACTTGGGTGAAGATTTATTTTCCAGCAAGACAATGATCTGAAGCATACAGCCAAGGCTACACAGACTCAGTGCTGTGATTGCGGCCAAAGGTGCATTTATTAAATACTGACTTGAAGGGGGTGAATGCACCAATCACTCATATAGTTTTAATTAATTGACAATACTTTGTAGACATGTGTTTGTCTGTTTTCACTTTGACAGTTAAGTTTTTTTTGTTTTTTTTTCTGTAAATCTTTTGTCAACAAAGCCAAATTATACTGTCATGATTCCCCTTATAAAAGCATGAAAAGGGGAAAATATCCAAGGAGGTGAATAATTTTTATAGTCACCCTACCAATTCAGGCATGGTGCTATGTACCAAACACAAAACAGTCTCAGGAGTAAAGATTTGTTTGCATGTTTCATTTGTAAGCATTAGAACATACAGACAGATTAACAAAAACACACCTTACAACCTCTTTGCTATCCCAGTTTGTCAAATACAGCTGCATGTGTCGTTGCCCTATGCTTCAAAGTTTGATGCTTTAGTCGACTCTGTAGCGATATTTAACGAAGCTCCCCTATTGCATATTAAGAGCAAGAAGAGACTGAGTTATGTGGGTGGATCATACACCACCAGAAGACTGGATTTTGCATCCCTAGGTGACAGGGACAGCATTTGAGTTGTGTTTAAGTGGTGTTGCATAATAATTCAATTATTTTGACAAAAAGCGGGATACTCTCTAATTCTTTCATGGTTTTGGTGATTAAAGCTTACCAAACTGGGACTGTCTGACAAATTGAATTACAGTCTAAAAGTCATAATACTTCACATGTAAAATGTTTGTCAGCAAGCTTAATTTTGAAAGTCCAACTGAACATTGAAAGTAATTTAGGCCGCTGAACAGAGTCCCCCATGTGTAAAACTGAGGCAAGGGGTAAGTAGAATGTAGTTGGGAACACCAAGGCAATTAGCTATGTTGCTACATTTGAGGATTTGTTGTACATTTATAAGCATTGTGTCTAAATCCTTGCTACCTTTGTCCCTTTTCTGCCTTTTCATCTGCTCCTACACTATTTCCCTTTCTTTTCTTTCTTTTTACTCCTTGCAATGGATTCTGTTCTCCCAGGACAAACTGTGTCTTCCTCACCACATCCTGGAAGAAAAAGGCCTTTTGAAGGTGAGTATCACAATCCAGGCTCTGGTGGATGAGGCCTCCTCCAGACACAGCCTCCTGATGTGAGCAGCAGAGAAGGCGGAGCTTCAACTGACATGCACAACAAACACACACCTGGATCGACATGCTGACTGGATTTCACATGACACTTGTTATATTTAATTGTGCAAAACAGTGGTACATGCATACGTGCAGGACATGCATTGGTTTACTAAAGGATTTTCTTGGTTCCTTGCTCCCAAGCAGAGCAGACAAAATTAAGCAATGCTGAAAGTGATTTCTCACCATAAATGGTTTTGGTTTTTCAATCAGTTTAAGAGGGTGCATGTAAGTTAAAATAAACCCTGATGCCCCCAGGTTTTTTCAGGTACACAAGAAACACAAACTGACAGTTGAAGGTCATATATACAAAACCACAATTTAGAAATGTTACACTTGTTGGTACCAAAAATTCTGGATTCGTAGTGCCACTGTAAGAAAGGAAAGAGGGCTGTTAAGAATAGTTGAAAATATCTGGAGAAAAAAATTGTCTTTATATAAAGTGCTTATTTGAGGGTAAAGATTGCTAATATTACAAATTTAAGTTATAATTTTACAAGAACATTCAAGAAAGTCAAATTTTAAGAATCAAACTGTCACTTTAAAAGAAAAAAAAAAATTGACAATAAAGTAGCACTATTACAGGATATAGGTTTAGTCTTGCAATATTGTGTGTTTCCACTCAAATGTGTTTTTTTTTTTTTTTTTTATAGAATGACCACTATATTGTTATCATATGATTTTCTTCTAACTTAAACAAAAAAAAATATATATACAGAAATTAAGACTTTATCCTTAAAATGTGACCTTAATCCTGGTCTTAATACTCTGTTTTATAAAAACAGATGCAAGCACATTTGAAGATATGGGGATTTTATATAAAAGTTAGCAGCGCCGTAGCTAGCCATTTGGGTGCCCTAAGCACAAATGCTTTGTAGTGCCCCCCCCCCGGCCACGCTCCCTTCCCCCGGAATGAACATGAACAAATTTATCAGTGCAATTTGCTTTAATTTCAAAACAACTTGTCAATAAGTACTTTTCAATTAACACAGACGCCAAAGATGAAGTTTAAAAAGATTAAAATGAATAAATAAATAAATTCCACCAACATTATTCTACTATTCTAAACAAAGATGTGCAATGAGGGCTCGATCTGCTGGTTGATGGCTGCTCTAGATCTTCCTCCTGGCCTTGAGCTCCTCCTTGGACAAATTCAAGCATTGACCCTA
>JARJLU010015295.1:0-11598 GCA_030272975.1 Sparidentex hasta
AGAGAGAGAGAGACAGAGAGAGAGACAGAGAGAGAGAGAGACATAGAGAGAGAGAGAGACAGAGAGAGAGAGAGAGAGACAGAGAGAGAGAGAGAGAGAGACAGAGAGAGAGAGAGAGACAGAGAGAGAGACAGAGAGAGAGACAGAGAGAGAGAGAGAGACTCTCTGGTGTCGACTGTTAAACAAATATGAGAGCTGGAAACCATATAAAGACAAAACATGCTGGACACACACACAGGCTGAAGCCCAAGAAGGGCATCGTTGGGGGAATCCACTGTGTGTGTGTGTGCGTGTGTGTGTGTGTGTGTGTGTGTGTGTGTGTGTGTGTGTGTGTGTGTGTGTGTGTGTGTGTGTGTGTGTGTGTGTGTGTGTGTGTGGACCTCCAGATGTTTTACAGTTTCAGAGCCTCAAATCAGGAAATCACCCCTGAAAGTGTCGGTGACACGTTTTTGGACCAAACTCGGTCCAGGAGTCAGAACGTGGTGTGAGTGTTGGTTCTGTGCTGACGGAGCTGACGGAGCTGACGGAGCTGTGTGAGGTCACACTCTGTCTTCATTCTTATTTCAGCTGTTTCGTCAGAAACATGAGAGGAAACTCAATACAAAGTGTGAATGTGCATACAAATATAAAACAGATCTGAACTGGGTTATTCATAAAATGATCAAATTGATCCTGTCGTGTGACTGTGAGCTGATTGGTTGATGGAGATAAACAGCAGGTGGAGCTGATTCTTCAGACAGGCCCATTAAACCATAGAAGAAGAAAAAGAAGAAGAAGAGGACACATGATGACATTAAACGATCTCCAGACGAAGGACAACCAGAAAGCGTTTGTGTGAATGTGAGGAAGGTTACAGCCTCCTCCTCATCGCTCCACACTGATGATGTCACGTTTAAAGGACATGATTCATTCAGTCCGTCTGATTCTAGTTTGATCCATTAAACCTCCAAAACAACTTCTCACTTCAGCCACAAAGTCGTTTTTATTTTCACGTTTATTTCAGCGTCACAACTGCTGACGTGTGTCTGCATGAATCCAGTGCTCTCCGCTGTGTTGAGTCATCAATAAACACATTATTTATTATTTCTTTTTATAACTCTGTAGATGTTAAAGACACAAATATTTACCTCCTTGAAACAGTAAAATAGTACTTTTTTATACTACTATGATTTTTCTACTGATACTGTAACTACATGAAGCTGAGAGCTGAGCTTCATGTAGTTATTGTCAAAGAGGAACAGCTTCATGATTGCTGCCATGTGCCATTTCAAGCACATGACCTTTGTATATGTTTGAATGAAACGATGTGGCTGTGAGTCTTCAGCACAGTGTCTCTGTGTGAACCTGTCCAGCCCGTCCTGCAGCTCAGACTCAACCTGTTTGCAGATGATGCGGTGTTGTTTGTGGCTGGCGTTTGTATGAACAGGACAATAACATGAAGGTGACGATGTCTCTTTCCAGCTCGGTCCTCGTATGTTGGGGGCGTGGCTTCGCGGCCCATCCAGAGCGTGTCACGCCATGATGGTGGCGTGTTCAGGCGTGACGGAGCAGAGTGCAGCAGCAGAGTCCAGGCTGAAGGTCAGAGCTGCAGACCAATCAGCTGTTGTCTTTTCCTCTGATGGGACCCTTGCATGTGTGATTTTGTGCACTTGAAATGACTCTCTGGATTACTGGACAGTAGAGACGATGGTGAGATGATTTCCTCAGGAAGTAGACGTCACACTGAATCTAAGAATGTGTGTCTCATGTCCAAGTGTTCATGTTTGACTCATTCAGGACTGTGAGAAGAAGACAGATGTTAAACTCCAGCAGTCCTTCTCTGTGAGCTCCGTGTTGGGTCTCCTCCACCTCCTCTGGGAAACATCTGTCTCTTAGCTGCTGAAGGCTCGACTGTCTCAGCTACACAGTGAGCTGGACTCTGATCCATCAGGGTCCAGCTGTGGTACACAACAGAGTCTCAGCTTTATAAGGAATATATAGGAAAGCCATCCTGCTGCAGGAAACCCCCTCTGAACACACACACACACACACACACACACTCAGTGAAATATCAGGAGGTTCCCACAGACCGACCCACTCGACCTTCAGACTCTGATGTCCTTGTGTGGACAATAAAGTTTTGTGAGAGTCTGTTTGTTTAAACCAGAGTCACAGATGTTCCTCTTCTGTTAAAGTGGTTCTAATCATTCACTCTAACGGAACAATGGATCACATGAGCACCGGTGTGCAGCCTCAAGGTCCAGTGAGTTATCACGAGGACCAAAGACTGAAGGAAGAAACAAAGAGAAACTACATGAGGAGTGTTCACCAGCCAACAGGACTCTGTTCAGTCACATTTGTTTTGTTGTTTAGAATACGAGTCCTCCTATTGGCTACATTGCTACTTTATTATGCCATAAAATTCACCTGTGATTGGTTGAAACACTGTTGGCAGTCTGCAGGCGCAGGAAGGCGCCATAGCAAATTGGAGTTGTGCTCTGGATCGTTGTTTTCATGTTCAGAGGAGAATAACTTAGATTTATTGTCAATGTTAATGGATTTACTGCACAAACAGTCAGACGGACAGTATAGAGCGCAGAGGATGTGTCCACATACTTTTAGCCTTATAGAGCAGAGGAACGAAGTGTGTGTGTGTGTGTGTGTGTGTGTGTGTGTGTGTGTGTGTGTGTGTGTGTGTGTGTGACAGAGAGAGAGGAGAGTCAGTGATCATCAGTCTGATCCTCACTCGTCCTTCTCCATATATGGAGTTTGGATTTCCCTTTCTCTCCTCTAACATTTGTGTGTGTGTGTGTGTGTGTGTGTGTGTGTGTGTTAACATGTGTCTGCACGTGTGAGAAAGGATATACTGTGTGTGTGTGTGTGTGTGTGTTTGTGTGTGTGTGTTAACAGGCTTTGTTCTGTGTACATATCAGACATACCTCAGAGGAGCACACAGGACTCATAACGTTCACAGCTCTGAATTCACACAAGAACCAAAAGAAAGAACGACAATCAAAGAACACAAACTTTATTTAAAAAGTGAGCAGAACAAAAGTGAAATGTGTTGATACATAGTCAGTCAGTTGTGTGTTAGCTGTGAACCCTGACCTTACCCAGTACAGCCTGGTGTACAGCCTGCTGGAGAGGCTAACGCTGATGTTAACTGTTTTTAACTTCCTGTGTTCTGTGCTGCAGGCAGACAGCAGGGTCGCAGGTCAAAGGTCACAGAGGTCAGAGGAGCGTGTGAGGCTCCGCGCTTCGTCCGCCGCCTCGCTGACCTGAAGGTGATGGACGGCAGCAGAGTCACCATGACGGTGGAGCTGACTGGTACGGCCATGGTGTGTGTGTGTGTGTGTGTGTGTGTGTGTGTGTGTGTGTGTGTGCGTGCGTGTGTGTTAGCTGTGGTATTTCCTGTCAGATCTCCAGGGAGATGGTGAAGATGAGATGAGGACAGATTTACTCTGGATAAGTCCTGCCTCTTCATTTCCCTTTGTTTGTATATGTGTGTGTGTGTGTGTGTGTGTGTGTGTGTGTGTGTGTGTGTGTGTGTGTGTGTGTGTATGTGTGTGTGTGTGGTCAGGTTCTGGTTCTCTGCTCTGACAGCAGTGTCTGGGTTTGAGTTATGAGTTAGTTAACAGGTAATATAGAAGAGACCTATAGCTGAAGGCTCCATATAATTAACCAGCCCAGTGTGTGTTTGTGTGTGTGTGTGTGTGTGTGTGTGTGTGTGTGTGTGTGTGTGTGTGTGTGCGTGTGTGTGTGTGTGTGCGTGCTGTGTTACATAATGATTTTCCACAGAGGGTTTTCTCCATATAAGCTGTGTGAGGATCAGGTCTGCTGCTACCTGCGAGCCTGGCTGCTCTCTAACATCTCACGATGATCCTGGAACAGAAAATGGATTTCTTCCTATAATTCAGTTTTATTTAGAACACAGTTTATTCTGATGTTATTTTTGCTTACACACTAAATAACAGAGGGAACGCTTTTAAATAGAATCATTCTAAAGTCACATTAACACAGTCGCAGGTGATTTAATCCGGTCCGGACCTCAGTGTAGGTCTGACCCAGGCGGATGCTGCAGTTTTGAAGCCTATATTAGTTTACATTTAGTCAAGTAGTCCCATTGAATGTGTGCTGAATTAGCTGTTAGCTGCTCGTGTGTCATCGGATCACTGTGACACTGATGGAAACTAAAAACATGAAGTTGTAAAGGAAGTTCTGAAAGGTGTTTTGGATCTGATCTCTAAGTGGATTCATGAATATCAGAGGTAACGATGTCATCAGGACGTGGAAGTCAGGCTGAATCAGATCGTGTGGACGACAGATGTGTTTGTTCATTTGTCGCTGAGTAATAAGTAATGATGTGGTTCTGGTCCTCAGGTCGCCCCCTTCCAGAGGTGGTGTGGCTCCATAACGGGCAGGAGGTGAAGGAGTCAGAGGACTTCCACCTCCTCAGGGAGGAGAACCGGTGCACCCTGCTGATCCAAGAGGTTTTTCCTGAGGACACTGGGACGTACAGCTGTAGGGCCTGGAACCAGCACGGAGCAGACTCCACCCAGTGCACTCTGACTGTGGAGGGTAACGTCAGCGCTCATCACCTTCAGCTCAGACGTGTTGGTCCACCTTTTGTCACATTAGTGATTTTGTGGTTTTGTATCAGAGCCCCAGGACGGTGTCCAGCCCTGGTTCATCACCAAACCAAGACCTGTAAGTGCCGTCGTGGGTCAACATGTTCTCCTGTCCTGTGCCATCGCCGGAGATCCGTTCCCCAAGTACACCTGGACCAGAGGCGACCTGAGCCGACCTCTGACCTCTGGAGCAGACTATGAACTGCTGCAGAAAGAGGACGTCATCTCACTGCTGATCAGGTCAAACATTCACATGTGCAGACAGCTCTAACTCCCAGAGATACTGGACTGAAAACTAACTCCCGCCTCTCCGTCTCTTCTTCTCCATCAGGAGAGTGAAGAAGCATCACACAGGAGACTACCTGGTCACCCTGAGGTGAGCCGGCACTCTGTGTTTGTGGCTGTTGTCAACACAAACTGACCAAAACAAAAAGAAGCAGATGTTCTGCAGAATAATCCTCAGTGATGTACAGTATGTAGATGAAGAGAGGATTAAACTCAAAAAGAGGAAACAGCACCCCTCCCCCACCCTAATCTATCCAGCCACCCTTTACATCCTGCGCTCCTCCATCACGCTCATCCCACTGTTTTACTTGTTCATTTCATTCAGTATTATTCAGGAGGCGTAAAGGTTCATACGTTCCCAGTAGTGATGGAGAGCCTGTAAATCATGCCTGCTCCTAAAGAAGGCCATATAAGGGTCGCTGGAGGGACGACACAGTCTGTGCATACAGACGTTCAGACAAGTTAGGTTTGGATTTCATGATTCAGCAGAAGCTTTATCCAAGAGATGTACGAGGTCAGCACCACGCTGCCGTGGTGGAGCACCGACAGCATCAGAGTCAGAAGCAGCAGGTTCAGGCCAGAAAATATACGAGAGACTACGAGGCTCACAGGGGGGCCAGGGAGGACACGGTGAAGACCACAAGCCAGATTACTGCGATGGAGAGGAGGGTAGTCAAGTGCTGGGGAGGGTGTCAGATACAGTTCATGAGGGAAACTGACTGTAAGGGAGACAGTGAGACTGGAACTACAGACCGTTGAAATCACACTGTGATATTAATGAACTAGCTGAAGGGTGTGAGTGCATGTGTTCATGTGTGTGGTGTGATAAACATAAAGGATTGTGGGTAAGGAGTCCTCCTGTGGAAGAAGCCTCCTCTGTGTCCGAGTGTTTGGACCTGGTGGCAGACAAAACAACAGTGGCTGAGGTGTGTAGCAGTGTGTCTGATGAGATGCAGGTGGAGGTGTTGGAGGTGTAGTTTCTTCTCACCATAAAGGCTGAGGAGAGACGCCGTCTGTGCTCCGCTGAGTGGCAATAAAGAACTTATAGAAAATAAATACTGCGTCAAACGGTGTTTGACCGACTGATCTGCACCCGACCAGCGACTGGTTCTCAGACGTTAGACAAAGGATGCTAGCTGAAGATGTGTAGTTAGCTGAGGCTAGTCGAAGGCTTGTAGAAGGGTAACAGGTGTTAGACAGGTGTTAGAGTGAACATGGGGATGTGACCTCCTGTTGAAGTGCTGTTGAGCAGGGCAGTGACTCTCTGCCTGTCTGTGTGTCAGGAACAATGTTGGGGAGTGCAGCGCCGTGGCCTGCCTGTCTGTCACTGACGGAGACGCAGACAGGACGAGAGGACAAGGAGGACAAGCAGGAGAGGAGAACAGGTAAAACTGACAGCATGATATGGAGCTCAAACTGCTTTTGCTGCATATTTTCATGCTCATCTTGATTCTAATGCAAAGATTATTTTGATCCTGAATGGACGTGTGTAATTTGTTAGCATCACATGTGTCATGTTAGCTAGCAGAGCTAACACACCTGTAGACACTGAACCCTGAACAGGCTTTGTGTTGCTTTCCAGCAGGTTCTACATGTTGTAAATATATAATAATGATCTGATGACACAGGAAGGATTTCTGTTAGAATAGTTTCATCATTAAACAATCATCAGGATATTTCTTCATCCATCTTATGATCTGATAATGCTCACATTGCTTCATCTATTCATTGATCTCTTTCATTTTAACTTGTAGTCCATCACTCCATCCACCTGTGTGTGTGTGTGTGTGTGTGTGTGTGTGTGTGTGTGTGTGTGTGTGTGTGTGTGTGTGTGTGTGTGTGTGTGTCCGTCCATCCGTCCTATATCCAGAGATTCCCATAAAGCTTCTGTAATCCGTCCATATCAACCAAACGAATCAGAGCCAGTATTTCCTCTCTCTCTCCCAGCTGGACACACTGTTTACACTCTCATCTGTGTGTGTGTGTGTGTGTGTGTGTGTGTGTGTGTGTGTGTGTGTGTGTGTGTGTGAGAGAGACGAGGATGGTGGACGTGACAAAGTGATGAAGAGTTTTGTTGAAAGTTTGCGAAGGTTTTGAGTGTGAAAATACTTTGAAACAAAACCAGTGAAATAACAAAAACAAGCCAATAAAGAATGTGAAGTAACTGGGACGACTGGGAGTGTGTGTGTGTGTGTGTGTGTGTGTGTGTGTGTGTGTGTGTGTGTGTGTGTGTGTGCGTGCGTGCTGTTCTGGCTGTATGTCCATATTAGGGCCGTGGAGTCACTTGTGATGTAACGTGAACATTTAGAGTCGAGGTCCTCTTCCTCCCTCTCTCGCCCCCTCGCCCCTCTGTAGGGGGCGGAGCCTCTCGTTGGAAGGGGCTTTAACCCAGCTCTGTTTATTCTCTCCCCCTCTCTCTCTCCTCTTTCTCTCCATCTGTCTCTCTGCTCGTTCATCCAGCCCTGCAGCAGGAGGAAGAGGAGGAGGAGGAGCAGCTGGTGGGACTGTGGCGCTGGGAGGAGGTGCCAGAGGAGGAGGAGGAGGCGCAGAGCAGAGAGGCAGCAGCAGTGCTGGTGTCGGTCGGCAGTGGCAGGAGGCCAACCAGGAGCAGAAGGAGAACCAGGGACTCCTGCACCTGCACCAGGAGGAGAAGAAGAAGGAGGCCGACCAGGACTCAGCCGCTCCTCGAGGTCTCCTCAAGCGCCGTGTGGACACCAGGGAGCGTGGCGAAGAGGAGCTGCGACAGAGGGAGGCGCAGCAGCTCGACTTCCGCTCCCTTCTGGGACGCCGAGCTTTAAACACCAAACACAACCAGGAAGAGAAGCAGAGGGAGGCCGGCCTCACCGCCAACGCAGCCAAGCCCGTCCACCACCATCAGATGGATTTTAAGGCCAACCTCAAGGGCGTCAAAGCCAAGACGGAGGAGAACAAGGGGAACTCCTCGCAGCAGGTCGACTTCCGCTCCGTGTTGGGTAAGAAAGGCGCCGCTGGCAACAACAAACCTGCAGAGTCGCCTGGAAAGAACGCCAACGACTTCCGCTCTGTTCTCGCCAACAAGAAGAAGCCGGGCCCCGAAGAGAACGGGAAGACGGCAGTGAACAACTGCGTGGATGGAGGGAATAACGAGAAGAAGAGCGGTGGAGGAGGGAAGGGGCCGGAGTTTGTGGAGAAGCTGAGCGATGTGACGGTGCTGGACGGGCAGCGGCTGCGGCTGCAGTGTCGCCTGGCCTCCGCTGACATGGCAGGTGTCACCGTCGTCTGGACGCTGGACGGGAAGACCATCAAACCGTCCAAGTTCATCGTCCTCGCAAACGAAGGTCAGAGGTCACACACAGACACACACCAGTCACAGGCCAACACCTGCTCAGGTCTTTACCTACACAATTTCACATTGTGAAGTTTAGGATCTGGTCTAGAGTTTAAACAGAGTTGTGAAACGCTTCGTGTTGAACCAACTGTTGAGCTCCGAGGATTCAGACTCTATTAATAGAAAGCAGATCTGGAACAATAGGAGAGACAGGATGTGATGTGTGACAGCGACAGACTGTTGTTGGTATTTAACATGGGAACAGATCACTTTACATAGGACACACACACACACACACACACACACACACACACACACACACCACACACACACACAGTCTTGTCTTGTTCTACTTGTGAGGACCAGCGGACTCTTTCTAAAAAGAAACGACTCAGATATAGTTTCTTTTTCATCATTGCTGTCTATTAAAGAGACACTACGTCAGTTTTTTAAGTCAACTTTTTTTATTTGATTAGTCATTTCATCTGCAGTGTTGACAACAGTGACTTCTGTCGCAGATGATGTTCTTCAAGTGGAGCCGCAGCGATGAGTCGTGGATAAGAAATCCACAGTATCGCCTGTAACTATTTTAATAATCAACATGATGTATGTTTGGGTGCAGACGCTCTCAGGTCATATTAAACTGAATCTCTTGTGACGTCCTCTTCAGACTCTGACAGACGGCATGTCTACATTTTTATAAAACAAATGATAATCAGATGGAGAAAAGAATCAACAGATTGTTGCAGCCCTGTCTTCAGATGTCTAGTTCATCTGTTCAGGGCTCAGTAACACAATATAATGAAGCTGTAAACAGATGAAACATTGTAAAGTGTTTCAGTCAACAGTTACAACGTCTGTTGTTCTGATTATTGATTGTGAGCCTCTGAACAGTTTATTCCCCAGAAATCAAAGAAAGAAATAACAAGTCAGTGTTTTTTTATTATTATTATTATTATTATTATTATTATTATTATTATTATTATTATTATTATTATTATTATTATTATTATTATTATTATTATTATTATTATTATTATTATTATAGGGCGGCTGTAGCTCAGCGGGTAGAGCAGGTCGACTAGTGATCAGAAGGTCACTGGTTCAAATCCCAGCTCCGGGCAGTGCTGGGCTGCATGTTGAAGTGTCCTTGAGCGAGATACTGAACCCCACATTGCTCACTAGTGAGGCCCTGCGATGAACTGGCGACTCATCCAGGGAGTACCCTGCCCTCGCCCTGAGACAAGGCTGGGATTGGCTCCAGCAGCAACACCCCGTGACCCCATGGAAAGGGATAAGCGGTTAAGGACAATGACATGACATTATTATTATTATTATTTCATGAAATCATTTTGGGAATCTTTAGCTCCACTGATAATCTGCATGCAGATCTGTTTCCTGGTCCGTGTCAACTTCAGCCTGTGAAAAACAGCTGTGGTGTGACATCACTGTGACATCACAGTGGTGTCGCAGTGACATCATCAGACTACAGATGTCCCTCAGGCAGTGTGTGTGCCACCCAGAGGTGTGGAGACATGGCTGTGAACCAATCAAGGAGGTTCTAATGAAACACAGTCCCACTGCATTGTGGGAAATGTAGCCAGGATATCTCCTCCTCTGCTGCTCAGATAAATCTGTCTGTCACAACGACGACTCTCTGGAAGAATAGTTCTGATTTATAAATAATGAACAATGAAGAGAGAGAAAGAGGACGCAGCACCAGACCTCATTCATTATTTTAAAGATTTAAAAAAGGATCAGTACTGTCAGAACATTGTAACTGTCACTGTTCTCTGAATCTAAACCTGTTTCAGATTAGAGTTATTTCATGACGTGTCTCTCAAAGCTGGTGTACATGCCAGGTAACATCTTCACTGTTCCTCACATCGATCATGTTATTGATCATGTGTCAGTCAGTTATTTCAGAGCTGAATCACTGAGTTGATTGACAGGAAGTTAATCAGCAACTATTTCAATAATGAGGTTTGTTTCTTGAAAATATCACAGTAAAGTAAATATCTTTAGATTACTTACATTCAAAAACTTCAACTTCAGGAGCCAAAGAAACAAAGTGTAATAAAACTGTTTGTCAGAACGTTAAACAGAAAGACTACGAACATACGTCCAGCACATCTGACGTTTCTGCTCTATAGTGACCTGTCATCATTCATACTGTAATAATTGATGCATTTTAGATACGTTTCTCTTCTCCAGGTGGAACAAATAAAATGTTGGAGAAGTTTCATTGAGAGGCTAGAGCGTAAGCTAACCAGCTGCTAGCCTGTTCTAAATGCTAACGCTGACGTTAGCCTGTTGTAGATGCTAACGCTGACATTAGCCTGATGTAGATGCTAACACTGATGTTAGCCTGTTGTAGATGCTAACATTAAACATATTGTTCCTTTAACAGTCTCATGTCCTCACAACAATAGGAACACATGCAGGGATGTCGCGTGTGCTAACAACCTGCTGCTAAATCTGTACATGTCTCTGTGTGTGTGTTGTGTTTATGAACAGACGAGGACACTGCCAGAGGATTCCCTGTGTGTGTGTGTGTGTGTGTGTGTGTTTGTGTGTGTGTGTGTTATTTCAGTCTGCAGGACAGCCCCTGATCCAGCACTGTGTGTGTGACTCACATGTTAAAGGTCAGAGGTCGCTGAGACGACCTCAGACAGCTGAAGTGAAGATAAACATTCACCTTAACATTATTTATTGGTTGGTTGTCTAAAGTAAATAAGTACTTCTACTCTGGTACAGTCGGGTGGTCTTGTGTGATTAGCAGAAGTTGATCATCAAACTCTCTTGTACCTGCTACATCTGAGATCATATAATGTGTTATATTGTGTTGTGTTATGTTGTGTTGTGTTATGTTGTGTTGTGTTGCAGGCGGCCTGTGTTGTGTTGTGTTATAATGTGTTGTGTTATAATGTGTTGTGTTATGTTGTGTTGCAGGCGGCCTGTGTTGTGTTATAATGTGTTGTGTTGTGTTGCGTTGTCTTGCAGGCGGCCTGTGTTGTGTTGTGTTATAATGTGTTGTGTTGTGTTGTGTTGTCTTGCAGGCGGCCTGTGTTGTGTTATAATGTGTTGTGTTGTGTTGTGTTGTCTTGCAGGCGGCCTGTGTTGAGTTGTGTTATAATGTGTTGTGTTGTGTTGTGTTGTGTTGTCTTGCAGGCGGCCTGTGTTGTGTTATAATGTGTTGTGTTGTGTTGTGTTGTCTTGCAGGCGGCCTGTGTTGTGTTGTGTTATAATGTGTTGTGTTGTGTTGTGTTGTCTTGCAGGCGGCCTGTGTTGTGTTATAATGTGTTGTGTTGTGTTGTGTTGTCTTGCAGGCGGCCTGTGTTGAGTTGTGTTATAATGTGTTGTGTTGTGTTGTGTTGTCTTGCAGGCGGCCTGTGTTGT
>JARJLU010015305.1:0-22793 GCA_030272975.1 Sparidentex hasta
ATATTTATTTTTAAAATAAATTCCGGAACTGAAGATAAATGAAAAAGGCTAATTACACCTACATATGCATGTGGTCATAATAGAATAAAATGGTAACACTTATATATTCATATACTATACATATTGGTACATTTAGATGTAATGAAACTTAAACAAGTATGTAAGTATGTATTAAACGAGAGTTAATTGTAAAATTGTAACCAATGTTTATCATATTTTTGTAAAATAAGTAAGAGTGAAATAACTATTAACTGAAGTTTAAAACCAACACATGTATTTACAAAAGTTATTACAAAGTCTTCCTGATTTTGTTTTATATATAAATCGAACACGATTGCAAAAATATGCTAAGATTACAGCTTACAGCTAAGATCATGTAAACCTACACATTAAGCTATTAATGGAGCTTGATTTAAGATTAATTAACATTTCTTTTAATGATAGTTTTGACATAACATTCAAGTTTCATATAAAAACCATCACATTTCATATTTTCAGAAGCACTTTAGTACATAAATACACATTTCTACAGTTTTGTCTTTTCAGTGTAATCCACAATACTTTCTAAACAAATGAAATATTTCTCTACTTACCCCAATGGTCTTTTTTTCAGTTGCATCTTTTTTCTTTTTAACCTTGCTGTTACAGAAATATGTTAAAATAGTCTGTCCAGAGGAATATTTCACACTTCCTGTGTGAAGTTATGCTGAGTAACAATACAGATTCCATGGATGTCTCATCTCCAGCAGTTGACTAAACAGTTCAGATAAACAACAAGGTCTTCCTTATTTAGATACTATTGGACTATATCCCTCATTTACAAAACTCTTTCCTTGCCTCTGTATCTCTGTTGATGGCAACTCACCACAGTGGACCTGCAGCAGGCTTTTGCACAGATATATTCCCTCCCTGATTGATTACTTTAGGGCTCGGGGGTTCAAAGCCGGTCATGAACAAGTTTTGGATGTGAGGAAACTCTTTCAACCCGGGCCCTCAACTGACATGATGCCTTTAGCCAGATGTCCCTGGCTACTCGGTGTTACTACTAGGAGGGCATATTAGTTGGTGAAGCTTTCTCCTTATAGTTCAGGGTAAGCTCAGGGGAACAACAGAAGGATCCCATCAGTAAAGGTTAAAGTTTGAGAGGATTATCAAGCACTTTGGGATGAAGTGCAAACATCTATTTAGATACTGCTTTAAATTTTAACTTCATTCTTTTTAAATGCCATGACTGCTTCTGCTGGGACGCTTTGCCCTCATGTTGGTAGAACTGCCAGGGTTCCCACACAGTCTTAAACATCAAATGCAAAGGCTTTATGAGGACCTTAACAGACCCAATTCCCTCAAATTTAAGGACCCTGACACATAGTTTGAGCCACTGATCAATGTAAATTACTGAACTAGCAGGTTTAAAATCTCACAGACATCAACTACAAAAGACACACAGGCTTGAATGTGTGAACACTTCTCAATTGTGCTGCTGAAGACTGCAGGAGACACTTGCAGAGAGCAGCATGCGGCCTATTTACTAATGTAAAGTACCCAAAATTCTCAAAAACATACAATTTTCTATTCTTGCATAAAATCACCCATGTCTATTTTCGAAAACATTCAGGGCCTTCCAAGGACTGTGTGGTGGTGTGGAAACCCTCAATTGTGAAAATTAACAGAGTGCTTGCAAAATAATCAGATCTCACTATAAATCGCTGTGTTCACAGTACTCTTTAAGTAATGTTATTAGTCTGATGGTGTAGCCGGCGTGGCTATTACAAATGCTGGGCATTTCAACCTGGGCATGTCATGTCCAAGTACAAGCGAGAAGGACATGCATTCCTCACAACTTCAAAACTTGTCCAGACTCATTAGAGGGATTTGGCTGTTCAAGGTCAAGTAACTTAAGTTCAAATGCATCTCAAGGCCAATCACTGTAGAATAATAAAAAAACAATAACATTCCCTTCACTTCACTGATACCATGGTTATTACAAAAAGTACAGGACTGACAAAAAATAAAATCATGAGTTCTCACATGCTGATTAATGAGCAAATTTTTAGAATGATTATCAAGGTTTTTACTTACTTAACTAAGTGTTTTTGTCAACCCTTACTCCCAACACATCGAGCTGAGAAGCTTTCTCGTTTTTTTCTCCTTTTTATTTTCTGCCAATACAGCAACTACTGTTGAGTAATGCAACATGTAATATAAATATAAAAAGGCTAGATTTAATAGGTTAAAAAATATAAACTATTCTGGCAAAAAAGAAAACTGGTACATCCTCTGTGAACGATGAAAGTCTGCTGTTCTGGAAACAGATCGAACAAGACTAAATAAAAATTTTGATACTGATACTATATACTGCTACTGTACTGTCGTTTGTATAGCATGCATATTTCAGGTATTCACAGCATCTGGTCAGCTATAACAATTTGTCCAGTGGAACCTCTGGATTTGTGAATGAAATTGATGATGAAGTATATGATAGCCTCCTAAAGTTCCTCCTTATACGTTTGTTAGTGAAATATTAAACTGTAATATAATTTACATCAAGTTGATTTATTAATTTTAAATAAATTTTAAATGAATATTGTTGCCTACCTTATCACATGTTCTACCTCATGCTACATATTTATTTTGGGATTACATTTCAGTTCTTTGTAATGTTATGAGCTTGTGATTTGATGTTTCTGCTGTATATAGTATTTTTTTTTATATAATATTATACAATGCAATATTAATTAGTGAGTAAGACTCACTACACTTAGTAGTAAGTATAATAAGTCATTAAATATGTGAAATGTAATTGTCATTATTTTCTCCTCACATCTCACTTCATGTTATTACTTCACTTTAATATCAAAACAATTGATGAGAACTCGTAAATTAGTCAAGAGCTGATGTTTAATTAGCTGCAAGCTCTTTCTGCATATTTTCTGGATGTTACATTTTTTGAAGATCTTTGGAAATATTACAATTGCAGTAAAAAAATAACATCCAGTATATATCCTGCAAAATTACTTTGCAGATTGTGAAATAAAAGGTTTTTAGTCATTGTAGATCATTCTCCTGGAATTTTACTCTGGTAATTGTCACAGACACTTGATGACCTGCTTTTGTTCCCCACATTGACCTCATTAAGAGGTCTGCAGACAAGCCACTACTGAGACGTCCATAAACAACAACACAAAGCCGATTCTATTTAAGCAGAGCAATAATACAAAGGCAGATGAAGCCCTAAATTCAGGGAGTGATGGAGAAAAGCAGAAACCCCCACTGTCTAAAATTACATACAGTAGTAATCTGAATTGGTGTAACTGAACAAGTGTGGTGTTTAACTGAACAGCTGAGAGACAGATCGGCGATGATGTCATCTGGAGAAAAAATGCCAGCTGCTTCACAGACAATGAACAAGCCCCAATAACAGTCCATTTCCATTAAGATACGATGCCAATGGCAATATAACATTGAATTTAATTCAATGACAGTAGACCATTCACCTGATAACATCACCAATTAGTACTAAAATACTTGAAAGCTTCCAGGATGCTGACATACAATCCTACTCTAAGAAGCACCGACATGCTTTTTCCCCCCTCAGTTCTTAAAGGCGGGTTTGATTTGCTGCAGACACACACATGTGCGCGTACACATGCACCCACACTGAAAAAAAAAAACTGTTGAAAATGCTAAATGTGGCTAACAAAAAATGTTTCATTCATGTTTGACCATATTTTTCAATTTTGAAGATGCAAAACTATAAATCATTGATATTTTCAGTGTTTTCCAGTGGAGATATTACTACACTATTTTTATATAAAAGTTCTGTTAAAAACACAAAAAATAATAGTATTGTGTTTTTTACAATCTACAACAATTTTATCAGTATTTTTGCTGATCAATAAATGTGTGAACATCTTAATAGGCACCCACAACGTTTTTGTACTTTGGGTTCCTGACATTTCTGTATTTGTTATTACACTGTTAAACTAACAAGGTGAGAAATTAGAGCTGCAAAACAGACACTACGCAAATAGGGTGAGGTCAATTTAAAAAGTGCTACAGTGAATTCTCCAATGAGTCAGCCACAATTCTGTCTGATTATCACTGTGAGCTGTGACACTAAAACTGAAGCTGAATAAGAATTAAACTAATAACTTCATAGACATGTCAATGTAAATTAATTTTACCTTTGATTGTTGCATTACTGGCACTTACAGTGATCCAAACAAAGGAAATTCACTAAAATCCTTTGCTGTGTTTTTCAAGCGCAGACTTGGAGTAATCTGACACGAGCACATTTGGTGTCAGAAAGAGAAAACAATTTGTGAGAGTTCAAAAAGGTGTGTCTTTCTTCATTTGCATATCAAAACACAATATTTGGAGACATGTTAATAAAGATACATTATGTCATTTACTTTACTAAGGTCACACAATTTGCAAAGTACTGCCAAGTAACATCCACTTTTGAAAAACTGATGTAATGCAGAAGGTAGGGATAACTGCAAATATAAGCCCCATATGACTACAAAGCAATGCTTGAAAATGAGAAAATAATTATATATTGTTTTAATAATAAAAAGAACAAAGGGCAATGAGTTGTGGTTTGTGTTTATTAAACCTAAAGTATTAACTCACTACATGATACAAGTGCAGTTAGTGAGATACAGACAAGTGAAGTCATTCCTCTTCTAGTTTCCTTCATGGGATCTTATTTCAGATTAAATATACATATATAGTATATACAGTGATGGGGAAGCTACTTTGAAAGTGTAGTTTGTAAAACTACATGTAGTTCAGCTACTACTACTGCTAAAAAAAAGTAGCTTTTGCAACTACTTATACTCATTATACTCATTTAACTCAGAGTTAAATAAATCAACATATGGTGTATATGAAATAAAATATAATAGCCTACAAAAAATTCACATGCCAGCAGAAATATGCCTCTCAACTCAAGTTTAATTTTTTGAAGAACAAAAGCTGACATTTTTGGTCAACATCACAGGCACTTCAGAGGAATTAACACTGAGGCAATAGAACTAGATGCCAGGGCAGAACTGCTTGCTGACATGACACATGAGCAGTCTCTCTAAATTTTTTTTCAGACAGCCGGTTGTGTTTGGAACTAAAAAACACTTTTACCAACACTAAAAAGCCGCTCACATGCTGCACTGGCTGGGACACCAGTGTTGAACTTCATGAACAATGTTTACACACTGTCTGTAGATGCATCTAAATCCAACATGTACTTGCTCAGATATGACCATGTTTGGGCAGGCGTGTTTGGGGTGCATCGGGGGTAGCGGAAGGGTTGTCCATGACCCAACCACTTTGTGAAGCATTTGAGTGCTGTCAGGACAAGCCTATCAGAGGCAGTGTTGGCTTAGAATGTCATGACATGTTCCATATTAAATCACTCCATGACCCGAAAAATAGTTGAAATACTTGACGCAGCACAAAATATCAATGTAGTTTAACTACCAGCAAGTTACAGCAAGGAACTTAATCTATGTGGTTCAACCACATGTAGTTTAAGTCTCCCCAACACTGAGTATATATACATAGTCAAGTGGTTACTGGTGATAGACAAATTAAGTTTTGATCCAGTTTAAATTGTGCCATAATACGATGTTTGCCCATTTGAAAGATAATTTTCAACAAGTTGCAGTTTGTTGTATGGACTGTAAAATACCACTCAGTTTTGTGTCAATTCGCTGAGTGAACTTGATCGGCTTGCTTGATTTATACATAGAAAGGCACAGAAATCTAATTTTCATTCATCAGTCTTGCGAGCTTGCAATTATACGGGACTGGCTCCACAAAGTTTCAGTTATGGGTTTTGATGAGGATTAAAGAGGCTCTGTGTAACAATTTGTAACAATTCACATGTTTTAATCACTTTATTTTTGGCCAAATGTGAGCTGATTGTAACTCAAAATGTAAAATGAGACCTTCGCCATCTATCTCGGTTGCCTATACAAGCCTGTGGACAATTTGATTGAGTTGCTTAATGCTGCTAGACTGTGGCTTTCTTTGTGTGGATGTGTTGGATTTCATTGACAGTCAAAAGGATGGGACTTTATGCCTCATCTCAGTGCCTCTTTCTGCTCTACTAACAGAACAACAGTGGCTGACCTTAGTTCAGAAATGGAGTTTACCGATGTAAACTAAAGATCGCCTTCCAGCACAACACAGAAGTTCCACAGAGCCCATATTTCTAGAGTTAAAAAAATGTTCTTTTAACTGTCAAACAAAAAATGTATAATCCAAAACATAATTTAAACAGAATCAAAAAGTGTATTTATGTCTCCCATTCACTACCATACATATTTTGTGAAATTCCCATAGTGGTCCACCAGAAGGGGAGCAACTGTGCCTTTCTATCAGCCTTACTGACACCATCTTAACTGCTAATGCTTAATGAATCCGGATTTGTCTAGTAGCTCTGTCCAAATGAAAGACAGACATATTTCAGATGAAGAAAAGAACACTGAGTATTTAGCAGGAACAGCAACAGAGCTTTTTGGGTAGATTTCATTTTTTTTTTTTTTTTACAGCAGATAGTGGAGAGAGACATATATGCCATGAATTACAAATATAATGTTTGTGAATTAAGAAAGGTAATTTTCCTAGTCAAGAGGTAAAATGCCATTTAGTTTACCACTGCGTGTTAAACTGGTCAGTGGACAAAAGTAGTGTTGTGTATTGAAAATCATAATACATTTTGCCATATCGCCACCTGAAATTATGTGAAAGGGTAGCTTGTCAGTTCTGTGAACAAGCTAATATACAGGAGCAGCTCTACAATGTTTAAGGTTATGGCTTTTGGTGACTGTTCAATGAGACAATGAGACAATGAGTTCACTAGGGTGACTGTTGGGTGTGTAGTCTTTATAATTACACATTTTCACAGTCTTATTTTTCATTAGTTTTATGACAAACTATGATTTTCTCAACCTGAATAATTATCTTTTAAATTGACACACAAATTATATGTGTGATTCATGGCACACTTCAAGCAAAATAGAATTATTTGTCTCTCTTCATTCACTACCATGCAAAGAATTTAGGGTCCATGAGGGAATCTGAAGGGGCTGCTCTCTGCTCTCTATGAACTATTTGGATAAACAGACACGAAGATAAACAGCACCCTGAGAAACTTAATTAACAGACATTGCAAACATCCAACACTGTTAAACTCACTGTCGAAGACACTGATTAGCATTGACTAACACTGCTATTACTACTGGAGTACAGTGCAACTACAATTAAATTCACTTGTCAATGTGTTTGGTTTATTAATGTACATCAGAGGCCTAGACAGGAAGATGGGACGGACAGAGATGTAGAGAACGCTATCAAATCTCTGACTGTGCACCCGGCATGCCTTTATATAAACAAATGCCTCTTACAACCCACTGAACTCACCAAATAGGAGCTGTATATGTGTACTGCAATGCAATTCAAACTGTATTGAGACAATTCAAAACCCTTCCATTCATGCCAACAGGCATCACAGAGGAACAGAAATGAGCCTAGTCTATTCACAGCTGCCCAGGCCTCTATTACAAGGTCACATGAAGCTGAAACAACATTGACTAAAGTGTCCTTGAACGAACCAGTGATCAGCGCAGAGTACAAAACAGCTGCCAGGCATGATGGAGACTTTGACACAGAGATTGTGTGTGCTGCATTTAATTTCAAATGTCTCTGTTAGGAATAGAGTCTGACACTGGCCTTAGTGAGCTAAAGTTATACAAAGAACCCTAAAGAAGTTTTAGTGAAGAAGAGGAAAGTCTCCACTGCGTGCTGACAGAAGAATTAGTGATTAAGTAGTTAATTATTTGAGGCAAACTCACAGCAAAGCAAGTCAATTAGTCAGTTATATTACACAACTAAAGTAAATTGAAGTCAGACTATTCTGGGATGCACTGTTTTCAATTTCCCTCTCAAACATCATCTTGTAACATGATAATATACAGTCTCTGCTTACAACATATTGCAGCCAGACTGGTACATACTTGTCATTAAAAGCATCTGTGGCTGATATTTGAAATGTAAATGTAAATTTGTAAATGTAAGACAGCATGTGTTCTTGTTTCTGAACACTAAACTACAGTGATTTGTTACATGAAACGTTTGTTACGTGTTGTTAGATTATTAATCTATTACAATTCTATAATATCAATTATATTATTAACAATAAATAATTTCTTATTGTGGAAATGACTACTTAGTTTAATACTAATTACAGCAAAACCAGAAACAGCTCTGATACTGTAATTGAATTATCTGTAGTCGTCTGTATTTCCAGAGAATTTTTGTTTAAAGAAGCACATTTTAAATCATTATTATATTTTATATATTGGACTTTTTCCTTCATCTTTGTTGAACGGTATTCTTGCCTGTAGTCATTTGATGTTCTTAATGCACTTGCGGCATGAACTTCAGACTATTCAATTTATTCCCATTGACTCACCATAATGGTGCATTAAATCTGACCTTTAACATTGAACTTATGCAATACAATGAGATGGATACGGAGCCCCAGACATGACATGGTCAAAAAAAAAATTTAATTGTGGCCACAATATATCTAGAATGTGCGCACGAAATAGTAATTCATGGCCACAAAATACTAATTCGTGGCCACGAAGTAGGTACAATGTGCGCACGAAAAAATAATTAATAATATTAGTATCATTCCTGGACAGCTGGGTAAGCAAATCGAGCGCACCTTCTCTAGAAACTGCAATAACCTACATGATGGTCTTAAGGTGAGTGTCTTTTCTCATTCTGTTCTAGTCAATATCTTGTTATCCCGCTTGCTTACTCAGCTGTCCAGGAATGATATTAATATTATAAACAGGTATTTGGCGCACATACCTACTTCGTGGCCACAAATTAGTGTTTCGTGTGTATGTTTTACTTATTTTGTGGCCATGAATTAGTATTTTGGGCGCATATTATAGCTATATTGTGGCCACAATTACATTTTTTTTTTTACCATGTCATGTCTGGGGCTTCGTTGATGGAAAATGTACGTACAATTAAAAGAGCTAAAGTCTATGTTTTAGGCAAATTATCTTTTGAGTGCAATATTCTTACTCTAGCCTTGTGTTTAACTTAAATGAATTCATTCAAATAAAAATAACTAAATTCTATATTTCATCTATAAATAGTGCCAAATAAGTTGCATAGCATATGAAAACAAATGCATTGTGAACTTACTGATACGTAATTTGTGATTTTACTAACTACGTCACTACACATGTTTTACTGATGATAGTAACACTGCAAAATTCTTGAATTAACTAAGTCTATTCAAATATAATTAGCTTAATGACAACATATGGACATTACTTGAAATTTATTTTTGGACATTAATAGCTTTAAATAGATGTAATTTAATATTTAGCATTCATTTGCATGTCTGTTATTACACCATTTTTAGCTGAAATGTGCTATTCTTATTTCCTGTCATCATGTCAGATTCCAACTCATGAGTGTTGGATAAGTTATGAAATTAAAATTGTTCTTCATGGTTGAGTACTGAGGATAAACTGAGCAGTCTCACAGAGGAAGAAGGTGCTCTCTACTGCTCTGTAGTCTGGTTAATTACCTAATTTTGCCATGTCCATGTGGGTTGCCAGAATCAACAAAAATATCAATGTTTAGACAGCTAGTTTTGCCATTTACCAGTATAAACCAAGTAAAATGCTCCCCATGAACTTGGCAAAAGGTTTGGCTGATGATTTATTTTTATCAGAAAGGAAAAGCCCCAACAATATGAAAGAAAAAGAGAAAACATTTTGTTCCTTATTGGTCCAACTCAATACTGATGAGAGTTATCAGATCTAAACAGAATTACTTATGTCATTCAAGGCCTTTCACAACATTCAAAGCGAGGAGGTTAGAATAAGAAGCAGCTTCTCAAGTTTTAGTGAAAATCTCTACATTTCTCATGAGTGCTCCAAAAGCTGACCCACATTGACAGAGAGGAGGAAAAGAACTGTTGAGAGGGAGGATAAATATTACCATTTTGCATGGCCTCATCTTTCCAGCGGGGGGAGCATTTTTCTGCTGGCTCTAAAATAGATGGGAGAGGCACTTTTAAAAAATAGCTACTTGCTCAGTGAAACAGGAGAGAGAGGTAGACTGACACTCTTCAGCTCAGATTCTAATAAAACAGCAGGTTAATGTGAATCCTAAACATCAGAATCAGAAACATCACTTGATCACAGTATGTTGTTGTCAGTCTGGTGTTACAGTGAGTGGTGGGGATCAGGTTAATTTCCTCGGGTAATACATATAAACTTGAGTCTGTTCATTACGCTGAGGTCGATAGCATGTGTGCCAGGTCAGCCAGGTCACTGGGATTGGCCAATTCACCCTGCATACTACTGTATCTATGTTGAGTAACCACAGACACACAGAGGCCATGTAATGTCTGTACAATGTATGTAACTACCTGCTGACTAGACAGCAACATGTATATCTTAAACAGGAGTCTGGAGGTTTGACACTGCCTTTAAGCGCTTTTTATGTGTGCAAGTTAAGTCTATTAGTGTACATTCAAAGAATGGTAATAAATGATTGACAGTGTTGAAATAGAGGTCAGTTGGAGTGTGGTGACCAACTTAAAACTAAGATGCTGTAACTTTGAAATGAAAAAATAATAAACTAATAAAACCTTTAATTTCTGAAACTAGACTTGTGGATTGCAGAAAGTAGTTTTCACTAATATTGGCTACTGCCTCTAAAAAAGACATTGATTTCCTTCTTGATTTTTCGTTTCCTCATCACATCATGCGTTCACTGTTTTGTCTTTGGTCCTTTGGTGGTGATAGTCAACTCAACTCAACATGATGAGGACCCTCTACACATGATCAGTGGTACGAACTATACACCATGTAAAGCTGGGGGTAAGATCTGCAAACCAGCACAGCTAAGGATGTTATGACTCACCGCAGGTAGGAGAGGTTCACGCTGTACATGAGCCAATGCGCACAAATCCTGTTTACACATATTTAAGGTGTGTAGATTCCAATGCAGATCATTTGGCAAAAAAATACCATTGTTTACAATACTGTCTGCAAATTACAAATATTACAGTGGCATGCAACTGCTGGCATGTTGGTAAGCTGCAGCCTTTGCCAACAATTATTCTATATTTGAAAGAAATCTAAAACACAGAAAATTTGCGTTCCAGCCAGTGGCCTGTAAATGCACATCAAATGCATAGACAAGCAATGGCCCAGCACAGTAGAGATTTGCATTTCAACCAAAACTGGGCAAACTCAGACATTAGCCAAGGGCTTGCTGGCCCTGCTCTGGATAAACACCTTTGTGGGGTTTTCCCCAGAAAATTAAGTCTGGGGCTAAGAGGTGTAAGTGTGAACAATTAGCCTGCACTGATCTTACCTGTTTTTCTGGCACTGAGCTGTGTGGTGCCAACATAAATGGTCAAACTAATTAGCTGTGTTACCTCTCGTTGTGGCAACAGATGCAAGACACTGGCTGTGTCCGAAATCACTCACTACTCCCTATATAGTGCACTACATAGTGACTACGCCATTTTGTAGTGCTGTCCGAAAGTCTAGTGGGAAATATTATACCCTATATACTGCGCTCAAAGTATCCCACAATGCATTACAAAAAGTAGTGTACAACCGATGGTCACTAACCAAGCAATATTAACGATCATGCATCGTGCTGTGGACGAATGCGTGGAAGTTTCAATTCATGTTTCAACTGCGCAACAGTAGTGACGTCTCCTACATCGCAGGCCCTGCAATATGACTATTGCGCACACATACATCGCGATGGTGATGCTCAAACAATATATCTAGTAGCTCTATATCCCTGGGCTTAGGTTAACCCTAGGTTAACAATCTGAGAGGGGAAAGCAGCTAAATTATTGGGCTAAGATTATGCAGTGTGAAAAGCCCTCTTGTGGTTTACAGTCTAAGCTTTAGGTTTCACAGCTGCATCTTCTATAGGAGAGAGCACGCCTTTTACAATCGCAAAGCAATAATGCCACTGATCACATGGAGAGGATAAATTCTCAACTCAGTTTAATTGTCAGATTTAATGCATTTAATTTCTCCTAAGTTTGAAATCTAAAAAAAGTTCAGCGATAGTCTACTTGTCTAAAATTCACAGGAAGCAATTGTTTTAGGCATTACAAGTGAAGTTCAGTTAATTAGTTAGTTTGGTTAATACTGGATTAAATACTTAAAGTTCAGCACCTTTAAAGTACATTTGCACTATATTTGGAATAAACCTGGGAGTCTGAGGCTGTGAGTGTGTGGCGTACTCAGGCAAGACATCTTACCTGACATACTGGTGGGGTTCAGGGCCAAGACGTCATCCTCAGAGCCTCCTCAGACATCTGCGTACCTTTCTAGCTGAACACAGAGCCAAGAAACCATCAGTCACTCACAGTGTTACTAAATTAAAACTGTGTTACTAAATTAAAACTGTGATTGAAAAGGAAAACGAGCCACTAATCATAAATAAAGAGGCTTCTCAGCTTGATAAAAACAAAGAAGCGTTTGATGTTTCTGTCTGCATGTCAGCGGCCATTCAAGCATGCAGCTATTGCTGTGTTGTCAGTTTATCAGAGGAATCTTTGAACGCAGACTGTTCAGATGTCATGGCCTTCCTGACATTTACCCTCTGTGTAGAGTGACATCTAGTGGTCAAACATAGAAAACCATGTTTATAAACAACTGCAGAATTTATATTTACGAGATTTGATTGTTATTTTTTCTCTATTACATACTCAGTGTTACATCAAAAGAACAAACATGATAAATAAATACATAAGATGTTTTCATAGCAGTGTAAGATCATCTTCAGTCAGACAGTCAAGTTGAGACAGAGCAGAGTGAAAGTAAATGTCTTGCAGAGACACATGATCTGCTGCATCATAAAAGTACACTGACAAATGCTTCACACAAGTATGCATTTAAAACATAGGAAACTATGCATCTGCACAGACACATTGAGAATACATAAACCAGGACTACTTGTGGCTCAGATCTGGCAAACAGTGGACCGCCTAATTGCCATCATTCCACATGGTAGCGGGCTGGATGAAATTTAAAATACCTGTGTGACCCAAAAAGCATTTCACCCATAGAGCATGATCATAATAGAGATGTCAGTCTGTTGACAGGGCACCAAGAATTGCAAACAAGGTTGATTATGACACTATTATGAATTCATGAAGTGTTATATTTGTAAACTTCCCTCAAGCTGAGAAAAGATATTCTTGTGGGACATTATTTCAGAAAAAAAATCCTACAGTTGTCAATGGGGGGGAAACAAATACATTTTTGATTTCCTTTTAGTTCTGCCATAGTCACAAATATGATGTTTGTCAATTTAAAACATCACTTTACAAGTCAAGAAAATCAGTGAACTACATAATTTCATTGAACACACGTCAACAACACATGGCTACCAACTCAGCACGGATAAGGTGCTAGGAAGAAAAAAACATCACAGTGAATCTGGGTATACAGACAACTGCTTTTATATGAGGGGAGAGTTTGACATTTTTGCGAGGAAGCTAATATACTGAACATAACTAGTAAGTATGCGCTAGGCAAACAATTGTCATCGGTTTGAATGGCCGCATGAACGCATCTTTGCATCTTGTATCTGGTTCTTTTATAAATTGGTGGTATGGATATGGAAATGTTTGTCTCCGGTGGTTTTTGAGCTGCAGTTTTACTGGTAAACACTGACGCTATTCGGCATCTCTCCCAATCTTCTGCTGCCCCTCTCGGGGTCACTCATCCTCCGGAGACACTGGAATCTTTGAGCTTGTGAAGTAGAGCAGACAGGCCGGCTGCTGCTGGGCTGCCCCGCTGTTTCTCAATGACCAAGTGTGTAGCTCTGCCTAATGAGCTCACAGAGACACTGCAGCTGCAAAACTGCAGCCTAAAACATCTACAGGAAAAACACAAGCACAGATCACAATCTGTGCCTGAGTTTGTGCGCTTGTGTTCACCCAAACAAAATGCCACACGGCCTAAATTATAAAACTTTGTGGAGAATTCGGGAAATGTGCTTACAGCAAAAAATATTCTGCTTTAAATAACCTGGCATACCTGCAGTTTCCTTTTATAAATTCCACATCAACTTGGAAATGTGCAAACAAGGACCTGCATCCCATCCCACCCTCTTCCCACCCACATTCAACCATAAATGGTCAATGCAAAGTTATAAGATTGGTAACAAACTTCTTATGACTGCAAATTAAAAAAAGATAGATCCCACAGTGTTGTACTCCTCCTTCAAAATACCATGTCTATTCTCAGAGCCATTTCTCTTATACTTTTTATAATACAAGGTAAACAATGGGGATCCTCTATAGGTCAATAAATGAAACTGATGCAGTGTTCCTAAAAACGTTTATTTCAAATCGCAAAACATTTTTTCAAACTTGAACATCCTGGTCTGGTAGTGCTGAAGATATTTCAGAATTCAGGTTGTAGGGCTGTCAATGAATACTCTAAATTCGAATATATATTCAAAGTTTTAAAAAAACGGAGATTTGATTGTGAAAATTAATATTCAACTGCTTTGACAGCGGCTGCTTTATGTTTGCGCACGGCATGATTGGTAAGCGACAGGTCACTTGAGTCGCACTTGCACAGTGTCACTCACTGCTGAAAGTAGGACATGACAAAAACTGTGGCGAAGAAAAACTAGACAAAAACTAAATGGCAGAAAATTCACAGCCCAACTCACAGTGGTTTGGACTCCAAGCAACTTAAAAAGCCCCGTTTAGAAATACTTCAGATTTTGGTCAGTAGACAGCAAAAATGCGGAGCCTCGAAATAAAATTGTATGCAAGCTGTGTTAGCTACAGTTAGCTTACCATTCCACCACTAGCAACATGAGGGCACATCTCGAAAATGTGCACCCAAATGAGCATGCCATGATGTCTGTGACTCCAACTAAACAGCCATGTTCATATGCAAGGACAGAAGGCCGATCAGTATCATTGATGGCATGGGCTTTAGAGAGTTTTGTCAAGAATTGGAACCGAGTTGTCCAGACAATACCTATACAAGTAGTTATGTCTCGTTGTATTAGTTTGTCCTCCTGTTCAAACCTATGTGTTTTTTCAGAGTGAATATTCAAACGTCATTTTGGAACAATTCTGACAGCTCTATCAGGTTGCCAAGCAAAATAGATCCTAAGCAAATATTCATACTATATAATTGACTTATGTTACAGTACTGCAGAAATTCATGATCTGATTTTATATTAAACATTGCAATACACAGTACAGTGTCTCTTTAAGCATGCACCCAATTTCCAAGTTGTCACTTTTAAGCAGTTTTTGACAAAAGTTATGAAACAAAGATAAATGACTGATGAACACTATGTCATACTGAAGGAATATTTTTGTGTATATTTTGCAGGGTAAAGTGGACTTCTTGTGCCTAACTGATGATATGGTCTTAACCTATATTCTGTCAGCAGAACTAACGTATATATACTATAGTTTACTTTAAACTTACTTTGTGTTATTATGTTTCTTTTTAAATAAAACAAAACAATACATCAAAAACATTACTAAACTGTAGGAATGTAGGCAAATGTGTTCAAACGATATTGTCACAATAAATATTTCAATATATGTCGTAAAGAAAGATGTAACTGACTCAGTGGTGTTAAAATTTGGACCCACATAGTCCTCATATAGCAAGTAATGGCTCTGCCTATTCTGAAAAATTCTAGTCCATTTACACAAGTCTTTTTGGGCTAGCTCCAAGGCCTTTCCTTCAGTGCCGCAGCTGCCATTATAATCCAGACTGTCTGCATGGTTCATCATGCTGAATCTCGTTAGAATAGGCACAAGATTCATTGGATAACCAAAACTGGAAAAGTCTTCTATTCAGACTGTCATGAGTCTGTCAAGATGATTTCTCACTGCAGCATTTCAATTATTTTAATGTCAGTTAACTAGCATTTTAACACTGAGTGCAGTGCACAAACACAATTATTCAATCAAACCTTTTCGGACAAGATATGCAAATCATGTCTAACTGATTGAGACTTTACCTGCCTGAACCACAACACGTGTTATGATTAGACCTCTAATTAAGACTGATAAATCAATCTTTAAAACAATCAACTACTAGAACTTCCATTTTGTAACTCAGCTTATGTGTTGATTCTAATACAGGAAATGCAAAAAAGTACTACAGCTTTCATAATTTGTTTTGCACAGAAAGAACAGCTGGCTTAAAAAGCATTACAGGAAACTCTGCCTCGGTTTGCAGCTCTTCACCCTAGAGAGCATTTAAATATCGAGACAACAGCTGGGGAAGGCAGAAAGCTGGTTCATCCACAGTATATATAACAGGTTTCAAAAGCTCTAGTGAAAACTCAGACAGATAGATGCCCTAAGATTTTCTGGCAGGAACAGACATGAAGATGGAAAACATACAGAAAATGGGCTGTAATGTACATGCATAGATAAATGGTTGCAGGTCACAGTAGGATGCTGAACTCAAGGAGACACAACAGACAGTGGGTAAAGTGAACTCCTCAGTGGGAAATTTCGTCAGTGATCTCCTAGCTACATATACAGTGGCTGAACAGAGTCTATTGACTGAGCAAGCATAGCGGAGAAAACACACGGCTCAAAGTCACTCTGGATGTTGAGGGAATACAAATCTCCAGCTTGCTGGCTTCCCAAATTGGGTTCCAATTCTCCTATAAACACTATTTAGGGGAGGGCCTGTTGGTTCCCCAAAAAATTTTCAGTCAAAAGGCTTCTTCAGCTCTGAACTGAAGAACTAAATAAGCCTCTTGGATGAGAGGTGGAACACGTCAAGTTGCCTATGATACATCACTTAGAATTACCATGACCTAGATGACCATAAACCTTCATCAACATAAGTTAAATATGTCACAGGTTAATAGTCCTATGATTCAATTAACTTCATTTCTATGAAATCATGACTTTTTCCCTCTCAGGTGGGCCTGGGGCAACCCTTTCAACAGACAACAACATAGGAGATATCCTATTAAAAAATATAAGTAATTAATGTAAACGTACATTGCCAACCGTTATTCTGGGGAAATCTTCCCCCAATTGTCAGAACAGCAGATGTTTGGAGAAACGTTAATATTCATGACCTTGGTCAGGTGAAAAGTAATCTCAGCTGGAGTTGATGTGAGACCCCACCCACCCTGCACATGGACAGTTTTGCCCCCTCCCCTCAGGCAGTAGACTACGCAGCATCCGGTTGAGATCCACCAGGATGAAAAATAGCTTCTTCCCAGATCCTGTCAGGCTGCTACACAGCTCAACAATGCTGCAACCCTGATTGCTGCATGGCTTAAATTTCCATTCCCTTATTGGTACTTTATGAGGTTGCACTTAAGTTATCGGCTATAAATAAATCTTAGTCTTAGTCTGGATGTTTTAGTTTTTCCTACTGATTGGATTTGATTTGTTTTATATTTGTTTTATATTGTTTATATTTATACATAATTATATGCTTATATTATATGCTTTTTTAGTAGCATATTTATTTATATATTGTAACGTGGCACCGGGACCTGAGCACTGTGTTTTGTTTTTTTTCTCAATGTTCCTTGGTGAAGAAATGACTATAACATGAGTCTGAAATCTGAAGTCTAAAGTTCCACCTACTTGATCATGGTTATGGAAAAACAAACTGTAAGGTGAGGTGTGGAACTGTCCAATACAAACTTAATTCCTAGTAAAATTCAACCACCTTCAGCCTCAGCTGCCATTGCTCCATGTAAACTGTGTAAAATTAACAATGCTTTGTTGGAACAAAAAGGTCACTGTTGCCAAATGAAAAATGAACTGATATAAACTGCTGAATGTATTGTCAGGTTTCTGTAGTAGAGTGTAATCTTTGGCTGCTGTAAGTGCAAAACTGTTCTTATTCTTATGAAAATGTTGCTTGGGTGTTTAAAGTTGACTTCTCTCATGTTATTATACATTTCATGATATAACTATATATTCAAGATATAACAGTCTTGATTTAACTAGGGGATCTGAGCGTCCCAACGTGCGCCTCACCTGGCAGAGATGAAAATGTACGCCACGTTTTACTTCCTGACTCTTAAATGCCTGCTTAGACTTAAAAATAGCATTTTGTTCCTGTTATGTTGGTGGATTTTTTTGCCAATGTACAAGTATATTACTAGACCTAAAGTAAGTAATACATATACGTACCAATGTACTGTACAGTATCTGAAAAGATTTAAAAAAAAAAAAAAAAAAACACGTGGGGAAACGGAGCCTGTAAACCAAATTTTACCCAACAACATTCACACCTTGAATAGGTGCTCACCAAGAGGCATTTCAGGACAGCCTGATTTCATCAGATAGGAGGTTCACAGATGGCAATTTATTTTGGAAGAGGAAAAGTCATCCAGCTGAGTGCTTTTTGTGGCTCTAATTGCCATTTCTGCACATTAGTGTCCCAAATAAACAAAAGTGACAATAATGGACTTCCACCGCAGGCATGAATTAGCTACAGTGGCAGGGAGCAGAGCTGCTCCAGTCCATCCCATCCCTTTTCATCGAGCTCTAGCCTTTGCTACTTTCCTGCTCATTCCATCTGAATTTTTTATAGCTTAAAAACATCGGAATAACTTCACTGTTTGAATCCTAACTGTGTCTTTGCAGGGAATATTTTGTGCCAACTTCTGTAGTTTGGTTTAGTGTTATTTTACTTTTCTATTTTTTTCAAGTTTTGTACCCTGGAGAGTGCCCAGCTTGCATGGGCCTACAAGACACTGCAAACATAGCAGAAAGCAATAACATCATGATATAGTGGGTGCAAAATAACAAAATTTACACTGACAAACACTATCAGACATTATAACTGAGGCTGTACAGCTGATCTGAACCAAGACGACCTAATGTATACTTGATACCTGTCCTTCACAATCCCTATATGCATCGGGGGCTGGTGTAATGCAAGGCATGGTGACACAATATCCCAACCATTTGTGTGATTATACTGAGAAAAGAGGAAACTACACCGAGGTGAATTATACAGAAAACTGTAATTTCTCCTCCTTTCAAGTACACACAAACAGAATCAGTCAAATTCATCAAACCCTCTAGGGTTTCCTTCCTGTCTTTGAAAACACAGGAGCACTTCTTCAGGCATGGAGTTGCAGCGTGTCTCACATTATCTCTTCTTGCACTGTATGTGCACATATTGATTTCTGCTCTTGACTTTCCTGGAACAGCCAGCAGCCAAAATGGAGCCCTAAAAGTATCCACATTTCCTTGATGGGAAAATAATGAGCAATTTAAAACTACAGTCTGGTGTTTACTCTGGGAATGTGCAAGTTAAGTGTCATGGTATGTATGAATGGGTTTACATGTGTACATGAGCTAACATGCGGTAGCCTTGAAGCTTGCTTTGCTTCAATCAGATACAGCTACCTTTCATCATACAGCTACCCAGCTCACATTAGCACTGGTGCTAGCATTTTCAGCTCTGTTAGTTACATTACACCACAGTATGCACACAAAAAAAACATTTAGCGAGAACTGCAAGCAGTTATGAACAGGGGCCGAGCACCCCTGCAAGACTCAGACCCCACACAGCGCAGAGCCCACGGAAGTTTACCCCAAAGGATGACCGGCTCGGGGCAAAAGTGAGGACACAGGCCAACGTCTGAGCCGTGGTATTCACTATAATGGGAAGTGCACTGGAAGTGCAAAAGGCTCAATGAGTGCCGATTTGGATTTGTTGTACTAAATCATGCCCACTTTGACCACTAGTTACTTAACTATGTAGCTGGCCGCAGGAGTGACCCCAGATCATTACTGTTTCATTACATTTCTATTATTGCAACATAAAATGAGAGTGACAAGGAAAACACATTTATGTTGATTAGTGCATGGTAACTTAACAAAGAAAAAGGGCAGCAGAAGTGGGCGGGGCCTAAATCAGAAAACCTAGCTCTATTCGGGAAATACATACATATGATGTTTACAAATGTGTTCTTTAAAATGTGGAAGTTAAAGGCAAAAATGCATTTACATCCGCTTTAGCCTCTGGATGACAGGAACAATTTACTTAACTTTGATGTTAAAAGCATTTAGTTTGATGGAGATATGAAACAATATGTGTTTTTTAGCTAGCAAAAAAGATTGTTTGGTTATAACTAGCAGATTTTTTGGAGTGGCAAAATTCTTTTGACAACTTCTCATCAGACACATCTGGAGATTCTAAGTTTAAAGTTTCAGGCGGACAGCGCTTAAATTGTAGGAGGAGTTCGAAAAGGAAGGTTTCGCATATGTGGCGATTTAGCGAATGAAATGTGCATCAGAAGTGGGAGTGTCCTGTGTCAGAAAACCTAGCTCTATTCAGGGAACATATGGATATAAGGTTTGCGAATGTGTTATTTAAAATGGGGAAGTTACAGGCATCTGTTATAGCTCCACCTAGTGGAGTACATATGCAATTTTTGGTATGGAAGAACTGTTTCCTATTCTATATGTACCATATACATTGTCAGTATAATAGTTTGGCTGAAATTAATGTTTGTTGTTTATGTTGTAATAAGCCACGCCCACATTGACCAGTCATGACCACCTTTAAGATATGGCCTCAGGATTGGTACTACATCATATCGACCAAATTTGGTAAAAATCTGTGTAGTTGTTCAAGAGATATAAACTTCCCATATTTTTAGCACCCCTAAGTGGCCAAAATTCGCCAAATTCAGCTCATTCCTTCCCAGTGTCATGGCAACCAAGGATCTCAAATTTGGTGTTAATAGCATTTAGTTTGACTGAGATATCAAACAGTTTACATTTTTGTAGGTAGCTACAGAAATTTGTTCATTAATAAATTGTGTCTACCTGCACAGGCCCTAATAAAGAATCAGTTGAAAAACAATAGGGTCCTTGCAGGTTCCCTGCTTAGGCCCTAAAAATAATCACGAGAAAAACAATAAGGACCTTGCAGGTTCCCTGCTTGGGCCCTAAAAATCTTTACAATTACAATAGGGTTCCTAGCACCGCTGGTCCTAGGAAACGCGTCTGCTTGCATACATGTTCCCTCGGCCCCTCGGGCTTGGCCCCCTAATAAATATACAGTATACTATATGAAATGACTATCTAAACCTGGCATCATTGCTTGATTTTATCAGATTTTATGAGTTTACTAGCCCTATTTTCACACACAGACTTATGGTTCATTTATTTTTCAGCAAGTTGTCTCAGTTGTCAATGTAACATCACTTACCGTATGCTATAATAACTGCCACACCCCATTGATGGGACCTCTCCCATTAGTCATGAACCATCCTGCATTAGAAATTGGCACTGGCAGCTGTACTAACGTTTTATAATGCTTCAGCACTGCTAATACTACTACCCTTGTGTTTTTATCTGCTGGATTTTCTACAACAGCAGCAGCTCTGTGGAGTAACATTCATTTCTATACTCTGGTAAATTTTTTAAGCATGACATGAAGCAGGATAGGCAGCCATAAAAAGCAACTTAAGGGACACTGATTTGGCTAATGATCAAATCTCAGTGTGTGCCTCCTCATAAACAGGTGGCATTCAACAGGCTGAATTAAGGGATTTACAACATTTGTTCAGTGAAGAGAGCTGGAGGATTTACATTTCAACCAGGAACACTCGAGCAATAAGCCTCACAGAAAGGGAGATTTAGAATAAGAAAACAAAAAAGTTGGTGTATGAAGCCGAGTATCTTTTACATACACATTTGCACAGGATTCACTGTCTTGCAGAGAACCCTTAATGAAGAATTCAGTGACAGATGAGGACTATGAGTAAAATGTTATCGGCAGCTGCAAACCGTTGTTGTTTCTTAAAAAAAATAAAAATACTTTGACTTCAACATGTAGTTACCGAGGAAAACATGAGATGGACTAATATATATTCAATGTCAATTGCAGAAAATTAGATCTGAAAACAGCCATTGCATTTTTAAAGTGGAGTGGACTAATTTCCATGTGTAAACACAAAATAGAAGGTTCAAGGAACCTTTCAGTGCTTTAAAGAGTGGTTTCTGGGACTTTTAGCTTGGTGTTCTTAGTGTGGAAACATGACTTTTTTAACTGTGACACCATTGCTCCCCTTAACTTAATTATGTACTTAACCCAAACTATGACCTTTTCCTAAATGTTAGTTGTTTTTATACCCCTAAACCTAACCAGGCAGATTTGCTACATCATAAAACAGTTATCTGTAGTTTTGGATGGCAGATAAATGATGTTTTTGTCTGCCCAAAAGAGCCACTAGATCAGAAAACACTTTTAAAAGAAGTTACAAATGACACGTTTTGTTGTTATTTTTGAGGAACTTTGTGGAATAATGCCTGCCTGCTCATCATAATCATCATCCATCCATCCATTATCTGTACATTATATGTACGCCGCTTAATCCTCTGTAGGGTCGCGGGGGGGGGCTGGAGCCTATCCCAGCTGACTTAGGGCGAAGGCAGGGGACACCCTGGACAGGTCGCCAGTCTATCACAGGGCTACACATAGAGACGGACAACCAGGCACACTCTCATTCACACCTACGGACAATTTAGAATTATCAATTGACCTCAGTATGTTTTTGGACTGTGGGAGGAAGCCGGAGTACCCGGTGAAAACCCACGCATGCACAGGGAGAACATGCAAACTCCACACAGAAAGATCCCAGACGACCCAACCGGGACGCGAACCGGGGATCTTCTAGCTGTGAGGCAGCAGTGCTAACCACTGCGCCACTGTGCA
>JARJLU010015306.1:0-11488 GCA_030272975.1 Sparidentex hasta
ATATGTATGTATATGTATATATGTATCTATATATGTATGTATATGTATATATGTATCTATATATGTATGTATGTATATGTATGTATGTATATGTATATATGTATCTATGTATGTATATGTATATATGTATCTATCTATATCTATATCTATATATATATATATATATATATATATATACACACACACACACACATATACAGGAGCAGCAACTAATCAGCATGCTCAGGGGTGAGTGCCCTTCTCTGAGCAGTGTTTAGAACCCGTATGAGTCTTGTGCAGTCTCGTCTACTTGTTTGTAGCACGTAGGAGTGCTAGGAGAGGATTTTGCCTGTTATCAATAAAGTGGGCAGTGATTGTCAGGTAGGCCATTGTGGCTCGTGAAGTCCATCCATTGCAGGTGAGCACAATCATTTCTGCAGACTGGAGTGCATCCTCCACCTCTCCTCTCATCTTAGCAATGGTCTCATCATGGTGAATTATTTTCTGCTCAGTATTTCATGCCTTGGTTCCAGTGTTTGTGGCATTTTGGCCTCAGTGTATGGGTGGAGGTCCTTGCAAACAACCCAGTGATGGACTTCGTAATACTGGCAGCACTCGGGGACGAGAAAGTCCACCACTGCAGGTCGACATGCAGTGTTAGCATTAATTGCTTTCTTGAAGAGGAGATCAGGGTTGTGGCGTCAAATTGGCAGGGAAATCTGTTGAGAGTGCCTTATTTTGTCAATTAGAACATCGATATTTGGCGCCAGCGTATCAATAATTGTATCGCACATTGCCATATCAATATTTTGTCCCACCCCTGATATCAATGGTAATGACATAGCACTAAAGATGTCACTGTTATGTCCTGATGAACAACCTTCTGAGAGTTACATTTCAGTGACAGCACTTTTCTTTCAGCATCCCTCACAAATGGTGATAAAATTAGTCTATAATCAGATTTTTTGACATGGTGAATACATAAAACACACTACATTTAACTTTCCAGTGTGTTTTGCTAACATTCACTCCGTTAAATGCAATTTAACAAAGAAGCAGAAATTACAATAATGATTATTACTGATAATAATTTTAGTGTGGCTCAGGTTTTGTAAACACCTCAATAATAGATGAAAAGTGGTTGTGTTATGTAATATTGTGTTTTCAACAAGGTTTAGAACAGAAAAACTGTTGACTTGCATACACCCTGAAAGTTTGGTCTGAAACGCCATCATGTCTAAATCAAGACAAATATTTATCAGCAGGCCAGGTCGTTCTCAGGGCTGTGCACTGCGGCAAGTGACGAAACGAACCACCCTATGTGATGACACCAGGGTTGAGACCGAGCTGTTTATTTGTGTGAGAGGTGAATCGATGTGCATCACAGTCCTACTCTCTGTCTGACTACTGCCAGGGGAAGAGTGATTGTGGAGCACTGTTGATTACTGTAGTGTAATGTGTATCAGTGTCACACATTCTGCACTTGTTTACACTGTTCTTTAACTTTATTGTCAAACGATCCAAAATCAATATAATATGATTTACTTGTTCTGCAGGACAATGTCCCCACTGACTGATTATACTGTGTAAAAAATAGGGCTGCCCCTTTTTATTTGAAATTTGAATATTTGTTTGAAAGTGAAGGGAAAAGTTTGTATTCCAATGTAATGACCTGTTCGAAATCAAAATGTACGGTCTATAAGCGCAACAGACAGCTTGAAGTAATTCACCTTGTGATCCAGCAGAGGGCACCCTTAATTTAGCTTGACCTATTGCACGCCCTATTAACTCTTGACCTGTCAATTCAGCTATTATGTTGTTTGCTACGAAAATGGAGGACACTCATGAGCAAAGCCGTCCTGCGCAGACAATCGCGACACCAAAGCATCTGAGTTGGAGTGTTCGGAAGTATTTACTGTTCTACACTATAGAAGGAAAAGTAACTAACAAACTTTGTACAAAGCAGCTGTCTTACTATACAACGACAACAAATCTGCGGACTCACCTGCTAGCTTACAACCACATAAGCTAACATTAGCAGTGGAGTATACAACCTTGTCTGACAGACTACTACTCGCCACACTCAGCTTCACTGGAGGGGAATTTATTCAAATTTATTAGAATAAATTGCGTGTCATTTCAAATTCATTCGAACTTTATTTTTGTGACAGCCCTAGTAATGATTAGATTCTGCAACTGATGCAACAATGTATGAGTAACAATTTACCAATTAAGTGGGACAAGTTTCAACCTTATACCGTATATACACTTTGACCAGTGGTTCCTATCCAAGGGCTTGGGCCCCTCCTATGGGTCAAAAGATAAATCTAGACGAATGAGGTAGGAATGAAGAGAATGCTATTACCCGAATATGATTCATTATTATGATTCAGAATTACTGGATCATTTTGCTATTAATATAACAGTTAGCGTTATGAAGCCAGAAGGGAGGTTTAGCACGGAAAATAACATTACCACAGGTACTCTCTGCTTCATGTTAGGTTAGGTGTCACAAGTTTAGATTAGACCTATTCTTTTTTTGTCCATGTTCACACGGTCGCTATTATAACAGAATTCTAGTTGTATAGAACAAGTTGTGGACATATGTTTTGAACAGCCATATATATAGTCTCCATTTAAACAGCAAGAAAACACACAAAGACTGTGATCAATATTATTTGTCCTTCCTGTTTGTTCACAGATGATGCAGCCCATTCTGTCCACCTAATCATGCTGCAGTGGTCTGTGTGCTGCTTCTGTAGAGCGGGCTGTGGGTGCAAGTTGTGTAGCCCAAATTGTGTAGCCCAAACGTCACATGACCAGAGGTGCCACTCTGTGATTTGTTCCACTTGTCCTGACCTTTAAACTGGCCTAGAGATGTTTGCTTCCAAACAGACATTTGGAGTTGACTGCTGTGGAAACGGTGTGTGTGTGTTATGTTATCAAGCTAACATAAAACCGGCTCACAAGCCAGAGAAGCTGTGAACCTCTGGTTGTGTGTGACACCTCTGCTGCTCGCTACAGCCCCATCTGAGGGGAAACACTAGCCCTTTTTACACAGCGACGCCTCATCAACTCCAGAACGGTGGTTTGTCAATTCTCCAGTGATGGTGATTCACACTTAGCAAAGCATCTCCGCCTTTCCATGTGTAATTCACATAGAAAGCTGGTGCTGCAGCTCCTAAACAGGCGTGGTGGTACACATCATGATGATGACATTGGTGGGTTTTCAAGGTGTTTTCACGGTGTCCCCCTGTCAGTCTAAACCCACTGACAGTTTATAATCATATGGATGCTGTTATAATGTGTTGTGATTGAGATCCTGACCCCCCTAACGTCCGGGAAAGTAACAAAGTTGCATTCTTCACGCTAAATTACATAATTAAGCTACACAATTGCCATCAGTAAACTGGAAGCTGTCTGACTCACTTGGGGTGATGGAGGCTGTTTTCTGAAATCTGAAGTCTAAGTCTGGAGGGCTGACCGTTGCAGTGAGTTATTTTCATCACAAACACTCTGTGAGTTAAACGTTTTTGCAGGTGACAGACCCAGTTTTTCGGGCAGAAAAGTGACAACTGGCGGGAGGACGGGCAGGAGGACGGACGCTTCCCCACATACAGCTGTGGTCGTTTTTTCCTCATATAAGTTGCCAAAGACAGTAACAGTAACTACGTTACTTTTGTTTGGTCACGTAACTTTGCTTTGTCGGAAATTTCTCTGTATTAAGTTGAGTGAAGGACCTGTGTAGTTAGAAGACTGTCTGGTCTACATGCCCCCGCTCTGCGCCGCTGGCTTATCCGTTCACAGTGATTCGGTTCACCAATAATGTGGCCCTGATACTAGCTCCACAGGCGGATTTCACCTCTCGCTGTATCTGAAACTTTCACAGAGAGGGGGATGCAGAGAATTCGCACAAGATCCCCGCATGCAATGGCAGTGTGAATGGGACTACTGCAGCATCTGCCTCATCATTCAGGAAGGGTGTTTTTAAGGGTAAGCATGTTATACTTTAAAGACAACAATTCTGACTAGTGTGTAATCCTGGCACAAATGATCAATAAGTATAATTCAGAATAAAAACAAAATTCATGTGTCATAATTTTTAATTGATACAACAATATGTAATATGAACATTTGTTTGTAGCTTGGTAGGGCACTGTGTACACTGCCTCCCTGTCATTTAGTGTTTGTGCATGGTCACAGTTTATAAAACAATCAGGTAAAAATCCCTCTAACTTTAAATGATGAAACTATTGTAAACTGTGGCATGTGTGCTTCAAGCTAATGATGGACATTAATTAAGGTTTCAACTAGTGCTGGGCGGTATACCAGTTCATATCGAATACTGGTGTATATTTTCATTATGATATGAATGTTTAATAGACCTCCATACTCGTGTATTTGATTACACAATGTTTGGAACGCTACGCTGCGCCACGGGACACTGTTTCAGACCGGACACTTTTCGATGTTGTGCTTCTAAACAGGCATGTGCGACTGCGAAGCGTGGTGAGGGTAATCAGTAGTGCTCCGGTGTTACGTTACGATTGCTAAAAGACATTGCAGTTCATGACTTCTCTCCTCGGTCTCTGTAGCTGTCAGCTTGTTGTTGTAGTGCCAAGCTACTAATGGTTGCTACTTTCAAATTAAAACCCCCCCTGCTAGGAACCCAGTTCTAAACTCCAATGTAAAGCTTTTATTTTGAAGACAAGTTTTCTCTGCACACTTCCTTTAACAGTGGGGTTTAGGAGGTGAGAATATGGACCACAGGTCTATGATTAATTAAATCTATCTATTTAAGTGTCGCTACATTTCTTCCGATGCACGTTGTACGTCACTGTTCACGCCCAACTTTATGCTTCATGTCACATTAGAGTTCTCAACGGGCCTGAAAATTACAACCCGACCCGGATGCCGCCAGTTTTTAAGCCCGAACCCAACGCAGCCCGACACACCAGCATGAATTGTCTGCCCGAACCCGGCCCGAACCTGACCCCCCGCCTGCCTGCATTGTTTTCCTCATACACTTGTTATCATGATCAGACAGATAGCAGACAGAAACTCAATAGGTGTGAGAACGTCACGCAGCGGCGGCAGGTCTGTGTCTGCCCCTCCCCATGAAGCAGGCAGCCAGACTTACTCTTCACCACACTTGAACAGCCATGATTCACAACAAGCAATATATAATTTACAACCTGCAAGAAATGTGTTTTACGAAATGTGTTTAACCCTAACCCTAGCCCTACCTGGCTCATTTGCCCAAACCTACGGGTCCGGTTGGGTTTGTCGGGTTTGACCCGTTGAGAACTCTACATCACATGTTTATGCCTATCCCAGTGGCGGCCTCTTGGGAAAGAAGGAATATTTAAACTTTTAGATTGACAGGGTGGCAGAGTGCAGCCTTTACCTTGCAGCAAATGTGCTGCCTTGTCTCTCTGAAAGGGGCAAGTAATTCCTCTCTCAACCAGTAGAAAATGCTGTGAACACCTGATTATGCATGAAAAACCCACTGTGAAACTGTTAGAATTTTGAAAAATACTGTGATGTACTTTTTTGGCTCCATCAGTGATGCAGCTTATGAGTGAAAATGTTGAACTCACTGCTGGTGTCTCTCTGTCTTTCTCTATCCCAGGTCCCCACTCCTCACTCAATAGGTATTACATATGTCTCAAGCATGACTGCTGTCTGTCTGTCTGTCACGTCTGAATGACCCAAAGCCATCCATTAGTGAAAGGATACACCAGGATAGTTGTGTCCTTCATGTCTGAACAGAGCTGTAGTTATGTTTCTCCTGGACACCCGAGGGTTGCTCCTCTTGCCACGTCTCTTATACCAGCCCCTCCAGGCCTTGGCCTGCATTCATTCCATTAATGCCTCTGATTGGGTGATAACATATACGCAGAGGGTCACAGGCCACAAAGCCGCTTCAGATCAACTCCGACCATCAGTTGTGTGACAGGATAAGTGACTAACATTTGATTTGAGCACCTGCTGGTTGTTATAGCTGTAAAAACAATGTCAAACCTCCACACTGACTACTGGCTACTCATGTTGGACAAGAAGATCTGTAACACAGTCAGTGTTCAGTAGGGTTGAGGTCAGGGTCCTGTGCGTGACGTCAGGAGACATCCTCCACACCAAGCTCTAGTAATGTCTCCATGGACCTCGCTTTGTGCTCCTCAGGAAGAATGAAGGTCCTTCCACAAGTTGAAGGAAATATCAGCATGCACCAAAGCAGCACCAAGAAGACTCTTCCCTGGAACCTAACCCATACTCTGATACACAAACCCAGACCACGATGACTCTTCCACCAATCTTTACAGGAGACCCTAATAGGCCTGCTGTTGTAGCCTGTGTTCCTGGTGTTACATGGGGGTCAGGCATACCCTACCTCCACCTTTATTTGCTTTTCTAAAAATCAATAATTACCAAATAACAGACACCATGTGCTTGGTGCATGGTCTACCAGTTCATGGTTCCACTTCACAATAATAGCACTTAACCCTTGAGTTCACTGAGAATGTCTCTGTTATTTGACGTGTGAGCTGCTGTTCTTTTCTTTCCTCCACATGACTTCATATCTCTCTGTGTCTCAGAAGTGGAGTGTCATGCCTGCCTGATGTTGATGACTTGCTCAGACTGTGTTTATTTTTTTGTTTCTCTCCTGTGGTTGAGTAGACTACATAGTTAAATCCCTTAGTTATTTGTCTGTTGTAAGTGTGTGTATTAATTTTTGTGACTTTAGACTTCAGAATTTGCTTCAGATTGAGAGTCTTAACTGGATGTTTTATTTTGAGGATACATTATGCCATTCTGCTGTATGAATTCCTGTTTGACTTGATCTGCTCTGTGCTAATTGACGTTGCTGTGGTCAGCTTTTGCTGCTTCTGGGGTTGCTGAAATGTGACTTAGCACAGCTGGTGTAAGCATGTGCATTGTCTAGAATGACCAAGATCAGCTCCGGTGACCACATAGTGGCCCTGACGGGCCCAGGGGCAGAAATGTCCTGAACTGAATAGTGGCATTGGAGGTAATCAAAGACAGGGTAGCGGTCAAGGCTCTCAACAACCCATTATAATCCTAAATGCGATTATCCACACAGATTTCATGGCGATTGCTAGATTTTCTGCACCTGTTAACAATGGGTGTGGCTGTAACACTTGAACTCTTCATGCTAAATAGTATCTCAAATAAACCCCTCTGTAAATGATTCATTACCATCCATTCATTTGAAGCTTGACTTACTGAGTCAGTCATGGAGGAAGATTTGCTGTTGTCTTTGAAAATATGTCAGTGACTTCTCCAGAGTTGAAGTATAGAGGAAAGGTACACTCTGTGTTCATTCCATGTAAACGAAAGACCAATTGGTTGGGAGACACAACCCATGACACTGAAAGAGTCTAGTTTGATGTTGGTGGTGATCCAAACACCAACATCCTCCTGTGAGCAAAACTCAAAGTATGTGCAGAGTGAGCTGATAGTATAGGATGGCTAGTGAAATACTTATACAAAGATGTGAATAGCTGAAGAATGATGTCATGAGCGGAGCATGATGTCACAGTGTGTCAGAAGTGTGTGTGTGTGTGTGTGTGTGTGTGTGACTGACAGTTTGTATTATAACCTTCTGTGGCAGGCACTCAGTTGTGCAGCATCCAGGTGTCACAGAATTCTGAAGGCTGCGGTTGCTAGGAGACCAACTCCCCACGCTTTTGTTTTGAAGGGACTCCAGCAGTAACAACTGCAAACACACACACACACACACACACACACACACACACACACAAAAGACTGTTTGAAGAGAGAACAGAGAAAGATGGCTGAAGAATGAGGTTTGTTGTTGTACAAAAGATGTAGTTAGTTCTTAGTACTAATCATAAATGTAACTTAACTCAATCATTAGGTCCTTAGGGACTGAATGATGACCATGCTTATTATTCTCTTGATGGATGGATGAATGAACTGTTTGGTTTCACTCAAAGGATGTCAGAAATAATAATAATGATAATTATAATTAATGATGACTTAATAATAGTAATACTCATCATCATCATCATCAATAATAATGATAATAATAATAATAATAATGATAATATGTGTTATTATTATTGTTATTATTATTAGTGCAGCAGATCCTCACGCTTAGAGGCTGGAACAGAATTTTTTTTTGAAAAATGACTTAAACTTAATGAAGTATTAAGTAATGCGTGTTCTAGAGACTGACAGCATTTGAGAGACACATGCAGTCTCATGATGTGTTGTGGTCTGTCTGAAATACAATGAAATGTTTTAGTATGGGCATCAGATGGTGTGATGGGTGGGTGTGTGGTCTTGTGGCTGGGTCAACAGACAGCAGAATGTGAGGATAACACATGCACACCTCGTCATTTTATAGGGAGGCTCTGTGTTCAATAGTGAACACACTGCTGCCACTGCTGCTTCTGCTGCTGCAGCTATTTTTAGTGTGTGGGTGTTGAGCAGTCCAGATCAGCCTAGCAGATCATGGAGGCTCTGCAGAGACTCCACTACCACCACTGGTGCAGGAACACACAGAGCACTAAATAACAGTATGGGTGGGGGTGGCAATCTGATGCAATGAAACAAAAAGTGGAACTGCATGTGCTCAACCCACAGAAACGTATGTGATTCCTCAATCAGTCTGCTGCAGAACATGACATTCTGTAGCTGCACGCTGAAGTCTATATGGCTGATGGATTATTGATCTCTGAATGATTATACCAGGATACAGTCATAAATATTTTAATCATGGTGATTTGATTGGTGGGTTTAGAATGGTGTTGTCCTGACAAATGCATCAGATGAGAAAACACTTAAGGTTGTAGGGCCATGTGTAATGTTTAGTTTGCAAGGGATAAGAGGAACTCAGTCCAATGTGACTCTGTTGTACTGATGCCTTTAGTGCTGTGGAAGTGTAAACTGTGTTGACCATATAAGGTCCTTTGGCACAGGTAATGTCACCTGACCTCAGTGTTCTTCACCCAGCCGTCATTCACTTGATACTGGCACTTATGTGAGGGTTTACAGAAGACTGATATTACAAGTAGGGGTGGGTAAAATAAATTGCTGTGGTCAGCAGTAACCAGCAAGACCAGCGGACAACTGCTAACAAGCTAACAAGGGAAGTGAGGGAGGGAAATAACAGAAACTTTTACACAGTCTCTAACTATTTAGGAATAAGTGTTGTACAATGAGAACGAACAATTAGGTGATGCAGACTGGTCATCCACCACACTGTGTACTTGTTTTGATGCCACTACCACTAGAAGACTCTTGGAGAGTGTGTTAGTTATAGTAGGGCTGGGTGATATGAACTATGATTTATATTACTTTAATTTTTTGGTACTTTGTGGTGATGCCGTGATATCGCAGTATCACAAAAAAGGTAGACTCAACGTTTCTTAATTAAGAAAAAAAATGAAAAGGCTTCAAAGAGTATTCAAATGAGGTATAGGCTTTCATGTGTAACGAGACAACTGGTAAAGTGGTTTATGCAAATAGGAGAGATTTCCATTCACTGTTGGGTAGGGATGCAAATTTTGGCAATTTCTAAACAATCTATTATTGATTAATCGTTAATAATATGTGAAATATGTTGGCTGTTCTTCCATTAGAACATTTTCTTAACCACTGAGTTGATCTATTTTTTGTTGAAAAAGGAGAACAGGCCACCTAAGGAGTTAAAGAATGAAATGAAATAAACATAAAGTTACTTGTCTGATAAACTAACAAAAATTTATATTGAAATGTGTGTGCTGTGATTCAGTAACTGTTTTTAATTTATTGTATGTTCCATCTACCTGTCCAGGGACTATGGGTGGAAAATAGCAACTTGCTAAAACCTGGTGCTCTCTCCTTGTTATATACAGGGTTAATTTAATTGTGCACTGTCCCTGTTCAAATAAAATAAAAGAAAGAAAGAAAGAAAGAAAGAAATGTTAATGCCTATACTGAGGCTACTAAATCACAAGAATTTAGTCATAACGGTTTGCCTAGAATGTTTTTTGCTAGCTTTTAAATTGCAAGCTACTATTTTAGTACTATTTGAGTACATTTTCTCATGCCAGTATTTTATATTTTTCTTTAAAAATCAAGTATCTTTAATATGTGAGTTACAGATTTTCTTAAAACATATTTTTTTTATTCATTTATGTCTATCTCTGTCCATTATTAAATTTTATATTAGTTCAGTTCTTAATAAAGATTAATTGATTTAGGATTCATCATTAACATCCTTATTGTGAGGACATTTCCATCACAAACACAGCTGGTCTTTATGTATGCGTTACTGTAGTGTGTGCTTGAATGAGTTACTGTATATAACTCCAGTTCTGTGAGTATGGGCATTCTCTCTACCTGACTGTCAACACGGCCACAGTAAAGCACATCTTTTTATATTCTTTTTTTTTTTTTGATATATCAGTAATGAAAGGTTATGAAACATGCACATCCATCTCACTCAGATGATATATTGGCGGATAATATTGGCCCGTCGATAAATCGCTTGGGCTCTAATCGTAACCTACATCATACAACACCTACATCAGCAAATGCATTGATGATGTCACGGACACCAAGACCGTCACAGTACGGGCCAATCAGAAACCATGGCTGACGGGGGAAGTACATCGGTTACTGAGAGCCCGGAATGCTGCTTTCAGAGCAGGTGATGAGGCTGGTCTCAGATCAGCAAGAGCCAACCTGTCCCGTGGCATCAGACTTGCAAAGAGGCAGTACAGCAATAGGATAACTCACCACTTCACCGACAGCAGAGACACAAGGAGCCTGTGGCAGGGGTTACAGACCATCACGGACTACAAGCCCCGACCACAGACCTGTGATAACAACATAACTCTGCTGAATGATCTGAACTACTTCTACGGACGGTTTGAAGCCGACAACAACACCTCTGCACAGGAAACAGCACCCCCTCCAGACGACCAGGTACTGTCCCTGTCCCCAGCCAGCGTGAGGAGATCCCTCTCCAGGATCAACGCACGGAAAGCTGCAGGACCAGACAACATCCCGGGTCGCGTGCTGAAGGACTGTGCAGAGGAGCTCACAGATGTCTTCACAGACATCTTTAACATCTCCCTGAGCCAAGCTGTTGTCCCTACCTGCTTCAAGAACACCACCATCATCGTGCCCCGTGGCACTGACCCCCATCATCATGAAGTGCTTCGAGCGGTTAGTCATGAAACACATCAAATCCAGCCTACCTCCCTCCCTGGACCCGTACCAGTTTGCATATTGGACCAACCGGTCCACTGATGATGCAATTTCCACCGCCCTCCACTCAGCTCTCACCCACCTGGACTCTAAAGACTCATATGTGAGGATGCTGTTCCTGGATTTCAGTTCAGCGTTCAACACGATCATCCCCCAGCAGCTGATACAGAAACTGGACTGTCTAGGACTGAACACCTCACTCTGCAACTGGTTGCTGGACTTCCTAACAGGAAGACCACAGGCAGTCCGGGTCGGCAGCAGCGTG
>JARJLU010015308.1:0-11186 GCA_030272975.1 Sparidentex hasta
CACACTTGGACCTGTGATACCTCTCCTTCACACACTTGGACCTGTGATACCTCTCCTTCACACACTTGGACCTGTGATACCTCTCCTTCACACACTTGGACCTGTGATACCTCTCCTTCACACACTTGGACCTGTGATACCTCTCCTTCACACACTTGGACCTGTGATACCTCTCCTTCACACACTTGGACCTGTGATACCTCTCCTTCACACACTTGGACCTGTGATACCTCTCCTTCACACACTTGGACCTGTGATACCTCTCCTTCACACACTTGGACCTGTGATACCTCTCCTTCACACACTTGGACCTGTGATACCTCTCCTTCACACACTTGGACCTGTGATACCTCTCCTTCACACACTTGGACCTGTGATACCTCTCCATCACACACTTGGACCTGTGATACCTCTCCTTCACACACTTGGACCTGTAATACCTCTCCTTCACACACTTGGACCTGTGATACCTCTCCTTCACACACTTGGACCTGTGATACCTCTCCTTCACACACTTGGACCTGTGATACCTCTCCTTCACACACTTGGGGTATATTAGTCTATCACTGAAGGAGCTGACCTGCAGGGGATGGGAATCATTCGCCAGCAGCGATGACAGCTGTTCCGTTATCCTGCTCTCTCCCACTACCTGCACTGGAAGACTGGGTCAAGAGATGGAGCTGGCCTTCTTGATAAGTTTATCAAGCTCTTGCCTGCTGCTGTTCCAGCAGACTACCCCATAGAAGACTTTTTAAAAAAAAATACTATTATTACTATTATTATCATTATTATTACTATTACTATTATTATTACTATCTTTTTTCCACTCACAGTACACACACACACTTGAACTGTCAACCTTCAAATCCACAAATCCCCTTTTTTTTACACCACTGCAGTTATTGTTCTTTGTCAAAAGTGTGCTTCATAGTGTGTCAGTTTAATAGTGTTACTTTTCTGTCTTTGTCTTGTACGTGTAGATAAGTAATTACACTGTACTGAACCTTTGCAGTTTCACTATTTAAAGAGCTGGTCACCTGACTCAAGCCGTGTTGTACTAGAGCCACGGCTGAGGCTTGAGGGCAGGAACCTGTGAGGTCTTGTGACTGCTGCTCCTTGGCAGCTCCAGGTGAGGGCATACTCACAGCTATATTAAGCTAGGAGGTTAAACATAGACACCTCCGCCTCTTTGGAGCACACTGATAGAGTGTCAGCGAGTGCACGGTGTCCTTATTCAGTGAACTCACATTACAAATCCACCGACGCTTTAGGTCGGATCACTCACACAAACACACACCATCACACACACAGTCATCATTCATCTAACCCTAACCCTCTCACTATGGAGGACATTACATTAATAACCAAACACACAACAAACAACAAAACACTATAACCTCTCCTTGCATAACAGTAAGTTAACCATACCAACACAACATTACGTCAGGATGTTGCATGAAATCTAGATAGATAGATAGATACATAGATAGATAGATACATAGATACATAGTGACCTGATGTCAATTTGTTGCATCAGCTTTATCACTGCAACCAATGACTGTGACTGCTCCTGCCGGAGGTAGTTCACACCAGTTTTCATGCAAATAAGCAGCCACACCCAAGCTCCTGATTTCACTGTGTGTCAGCAGGTAGACACTGGATTCAATACTGAAGTTCATCCTCACCTGCAATGTTTTTTTATCGTCTTATACCAAAATGCATTAAAGACATGCAGCAACTTTCTATTACATATGTTCAAAAAAATCAAAAAAACACATGTGGGGAAAAATACTGTATTTAATAAACAGCCAATGACATAGACTATATGTTTTTGGTTGGGAATGTTGAATCACTTTAGTTTGTTATAACTGAGATCATTGTCACTTTATTTGGAAACATACACGCATATTTGGATGAATAACATCCACCGTCAGTTCTTACTTGCAGCACCATCCCACATTAATTTGTGTTTAATCAACTTACTACACAGTAATTTAAGGGCAACGTAATATTCCAGCTAGCCTTGACATCATCATGGTCCCCTGGAAACCAGCAGCCCACACAAACTTCCCCCGAATTCATTAACCTGGACGACAGTCTGTAAAAGCCAGCTCCAGGGCAGATCATTAGAACCTGGTTTCATTCTTACATTCATTAGAGTGACTGGAGTTCAACCAAGCTACTCGGAAAACTCAACAGGCCCGCGTATTTTTCTGAAGGTAAAAACACAACACAACCAGTGTCTGACTCTGGGGCAGAAAAGTCTGACTCATAAGTCTGCGATTAACATATTCACCTGGAAATAGATCAAATACCAAGACACTGGCTGGAGGAAAAACTACTCATAATTACATTCTTTCTCCTCTCTGTTTGTAGTTCCTAACCACTTGCTTCAAACAAATAGGAGGCAGCAGCATTTAATCTCTTCCTAATGTTTGTTTGAAGTCCTTTTTGCTTACATACTGTTCATACAAATATCTCAAGACCAAAAGCATTTCATACCTGGTTTATATCCAGCTAATCACAAAGAAGAAGAAGAAGAAGAAGAAGAAGGAGAAGGAAGAAACAACTCATTTTCATGGAAATAGGTCTTATTGAACCCCAACAGGGAACAAGAGCAGGAAAAAATGGTTCTGGTACACCGTAACATCATGAATCCCTTGACAAGGAAGTTCAGTTTTCACCACGCTGTTATTAATTTCTCTTCATATTCACAGACCTGGAATGCACACACATGCACAACCAGGGCCTATACACATGTTTTATCAGAGAGATATCAGAGTGAGGAGGCTGCCCTGTATGGAGAACACAGGTAAAACAAATGTGAATCGATGGGCATTCACTTGATGAAGAGTGCTCCGGTGTTGTGTCAAAGTCTGTTATCCCATTGATATGTGTTTCCTCATACCACTGATGCTCAAGATGGTTCACATCCGACATTCTTTCTACTAGATCTTTAAGTAACAAAGGCTGCCTGCTTACGAATTAATACAACCAGGTATTCACTTTGTCTTTACATAGCGCTGAGATCGGGAGATCAGGTTTTTTGCTTTGGACAGTTGCCAGGTCGTAAGCAGCAACCATTCTGCTAACGCTGTCTTCGTGACAGCAATGACAACAGTAATACCACAGGGAAACACAAGGGGGAATTTGAAAATGTGTCTATTCTTGCTTTAAGAAAAGGTCCTGACTACTTTTCCCATCAGTGCAAAGGATTCATGTACTGCGTCAAATCATATCACATCAGCGAAGAAGACCTATCAGCAGTCACCTGTGACAGGTGTGTAAAGTCAGTCTGGTTCAGTAGCCGACTGCCAACAGCTTAACAAAGAGTCTGATTACGGTTGCTTTGACTGGCATGCATGTGTCATTCTCTTCCCTTTGATGTGATGGCAAAGCTTCAGGGAATACATTCATTGGAATCAGACCCACACGATCTTCACTACAGTCATCATTGCTTAACTATACAGTTACCCTAATATCACTCGGTCTTCACACACCTGTAGAATAATAACAGCAACCTCAGAATTGCAGCAAATCCGAGAGCCTGTTACTAGGAATTTCCACTTGCAGTGTTTGATCTCTGGTGTAGACTTGCCACAGTTTCTGTATTACCAATGCTAACAGGTGTTGAGGCATACACCGAGAGGGTCAGTAGGGTTACTTTGATAGTGTATTGAGATACAGCTGCACATTGCCGGTCAAAAATGTAGTGAAAAACCCAATCCAACCATGTGCATGACAATGTATTGTTCTATATGTTAAAATTGTTTTAATCAGCCTGCCAACTTTTCAATTTAGTTGGGAGTAAGATTTGGTATCTGCATGCTTTATGAGATTTCTTCTGAAACTTTGACTTTGATCGTGTAATTATTACTGCTGATTTAAACAAATAATACTGATCTAGATGCTAGCAATGCTCAGTAATTTTTAGTTCCCCTGGAAAATGTTGGGCTCACTCAGAATATGAAAGACCCCGCTTAAAACAGAGGCCATATACTTGACCTGGTTGTCTCTAAAGGTCCTAACATTTCAATGTCTTCGTCTTTGGTACTGTCTTGTCTGATCTTTCTGTTTTTTTTTGTTTTTTTTGATATGTCTGTCACTATGGACACCCAGAGTAGGTCTGATACAGCCATAAAACAATACTTCAATAAAAAAACAAAAGTATTGCATTTTCTCAGGCGATCTCCATGATACCCTTTTTTTTTAAGTTGACGTTCGTCGATGAGCTTTTGAACAAACTTAATTCTAAAATCTTGAATATCAGTGATGAAATTGCACTAGTCAGAGTGCATGTCACTTCTGATAAGCAAGAGACACCATGGAGGAAAGCCCAACAGATCAGACTACATAAAACAGTGGTGTCTAACTGCCAGCACAGGGGACAGTTCTGACTGCCTTCACCCTCCAGCTGGCCTGTGACCTGATTCCAATAATATAATGTATTCCAGCCTGCAAATTAGAATTTTGTAGTGGTTTCACACCAATTTGATTTCACAATTATTTCAGTAAGATTCAGTGAGAAAGGGTTACCAGCTTTTATAGATGCAGCATTTGTAATTTCAGAAACTACATCATATCTTGGAGCCACTGATTGAGCATGGGTGGGGCAACATCCTTCCATTCGAGTAGAACTGTGCGTCTGGCCAGTTGTGAGGTAAAAGTTGAGATCATTTATCTCAAATGATCCCCAGGTATCCCAGGCAATAATGTGCCTTTAGTTTGGCACATTTCTTTCTTTTGAACCACAATCAGGTTAGAGGCTGGTTCTTTGAAAAAGCTAGGTAAAGTGGAACGTGCATAGTGTCTGATCTGCAAATAACAGAAGAGATGTGTTTTCGGTAGTTTGCACCTCTTGAGCAATTGCTTGAATAGAATAAAACATTTGTACTTGAACATATCTTTGAGAGATCTTTTGCCTTGGTTCCCAAGTTAGGTAGTGTTGAGACAGGATGAAATAGTTATGTGCGACTGGGCTCAAAAGAGCTGTAGCTCAGCGTGTAGAGCAGGTCGACTAGTGATCAGAAGGTCACTGGTTCAAATCCCAGCTCCGGGCAGTCTAAGTGCCCTTGAGCGAGATACTGAACCCCACATTGCTCACTAGTGAGGGCCCTGCGATGAACTGGCGACTCATCCAGGGAGCACCCTGCCCTCGCCCTGAGACAAAGCTGGGATTGGCTCCAGCAGCAACACCCCGTGACCCCATGGAAAGAGATAAGCGGTTGGGACAATGACATGACATGACATTTTTCAATGATGGTACTCCAAACGAGCTCAAACGTTATTACCAAAACATATTTAAGTCTTGTAGACATTACAAATCAAATACACAAGCAGCAAAACTGCAAGCCCCCCCCAAGAAAATAGTTTGCTTTATTGTTTTTTATTAAAAAAAAAATAAATAAAAAAAATGTGCCTCAGATATGCTCAGATTTTCTGACAGATGTGTCATACTGGATTGCAGTCAATAATGCAGGGCTCTTGTATTTCTACGCAGTCCGTCCTCTTCAGGTGCCCCATCACAGCTTTGGTTTCTGTGTCAGTGTTAACATACCTGTGTTCCTTAACCTGGGCCTCTTCATCACTGGTGCTGGCTTATGTAAACCCCACAGGTTTACCCTGGCTTTAACCCAGTTATGTAACAGCTGCCCTTCACCACATGTGCTGTTTTGCGTAGGTGCACTCTAACTTGTTTGCAGAGTTGTGTGCTTGATATGCAATGTAATTAACTTGCACACAGTTGAATTGCGTGTGTGTGTAATTTTTCCTTTATGTCATTCATACAAGATCTCTCTTTAAAAGACAACATGCTCCACCTGGTCACCTTTAGTTACATATATACTATCTGACTGTTTAATCTATCCCAAATACCAACATTTCTTCCTACAATCACAGAGTTAATCTTATTGGAGATCTTTGTACTTTGCTCAGTTTTCATTCTTTATTGATATTTTCACACACTAAGACACCCAGACATGACATGTATTAAAAAAAATGGAAGGATGGTTAAGGCTACTCTGGAATTAGTCCAATTCTTTAAACCATAACACTGTGTTTAAAACATTCATCCACCACATCCTCTCACCTAGATACAGCAGGCAGGTCATTAACATGTAATGTGTGCATGTTATGCCCCATTTTGTAACATTTTTGGTGAATGGGTTTCAGGAATGCCATTTTTCGCCATATCAGCGGTCATAGTTTATATGAAAGAACAATGATTTAAGAATTTAGGATTTCAGATATGTATAGATAATAATAATAATAATAATAATAATAATAATAATAATAATAATAATTGTATTTGTAGAGCACCTTTAAAAACAGAGTTTACAAAGTGCATTGACAGAACAAAAGCAGGGCACTCAGATAATATAACAGGATGCATTACAGTCAAGCCAAACTTATCCAAGTGAAAACAGGAAGCCAAAGACAAAGAAAGCAAAACTACATACATACATAAATACATACATGGGCACTACCCAGTACACATCTACCACCCAAACACCATCACAGATCTAGCACACTGTAGCTTGCAGCTGTAACAGCTCTGTGATTACTTGCCAGTGATCTTCTGGCTTGCAGAGTAAGCAGAGCGGGCTTTGTGTCCTGTCTGCTGATGCTAACTTAACGTGGGCAGTCGGCAGGACCCCTCATCACTGCCGTAGAGAGAGGGTGATAGGAGCTGGTGTTCTGTTAACCTGGGGTCTTTCACTCCGACCAATGACAGCTCAAAGCTGGGACTCTGGGTCTATGCACTAGAGCCCAACCGATTTATCGGAGGGCTGATATTACCATCCAATATTAGGATGTGCATTTGTCTGATTTGCAAAAAAATGTGCATTTGTCTGATTTGTCAAACTACCATCGCTATTCCGAAGAAGGGGAATGTTGAGAGGCACTTTCGAAATGTTTAAAAAAAGTACGACAGTGACTTCCCTCTGAAAAGCAAGTTGAGAAAGAGAAAAGTGAGGGAACTAAAATCTTAGTTAATCGGACAGCAGTTGTTTTTCACACAGTGGAATTCACAAGCAAAGGCGAAGCATCATTATTGGTGAGTATTGTTGCCAACTCCCTGAAAAATAAATAAGGGACACCTAGTTGGCAGGGCCGTCCCACTCCCATAGATCTCCATTGTAAAAAATGGCTGCACTTTTTACCGCCTACTTCTGGGGTATGAAATGGTATGGTATTAGTTCCAAACACTGTAATTTGGGTGTTGGACCTTATTCACTTACATTGCTGCCCATTGATTAGTTTCAGAAGTAAGTTGCTGAAATATCGATCTCTTTTCCACTATTTCACTGTCCTATCTGTCCTATGAGCTCGTGATCAGGTAACTGTAATGAATGCAACCATCTATTATTGCATTATTTTAAAGACACCAATGCTGTCAATGTACATTTTTTGAAACTCAACTCAACTCAACTTTATTTTTTAAAGCACTTTAAACAGCCACAGCTGGGACAAAGTGCTGTACATAAATAATAGATCCATTCTAAAAATAGAATGTAAAACATAAAACATAGCCTTTTGACAAGGCTCATAGTATTTTCACATCAGGTGAGGGGGTTGGAGAGGTGTACGCCAAGGCACTTAATGCTGGAGACCACCTCCACAGCTGTTTTGTTGATGTGAAGAGGAGGAGGAGTGGCAGAGCTGTTCTTCCGGAAGTCCACTATCATCTCTTTTGTTTCGTTGCCATTGACAGTGGGGTTATTCTCCCTGCACCACAGTCCCAGTCCATCCACCTCCTGCCTGCACTCATCTCCACTGGGGACAAGCCCCATCACAGTAGTATCGCCTGTGAACTTCTCTGTGAGGTTACTGTCACAGTGTGCTCTGCAGTCATGAGTGAGCAGGGTGTAGATCAATGGGCTGAGGACGCAGCCCTGGGCGAAGCCAGTGTTGAGGATGATGATGGAGGCTCTGGTGTTGTTAATCCTTACAGACTGTGGTCTATTTGTCAGGAAATCCAAAACCCATTTGCAGAGTGATGGGGCCAGTCCAAGCGTTGACAGTTTATTCACCACTGTCTGCAGTATCATGATGTTGAAGGCAGAGGTGAAATCTAAGAACAGCAGCCTCACAGGAGTTCTTCTTCTCCAGGTGCGTGATGGATGAGTGTATTACGGCAGCAATGGCGTCAGCTGCGGAGCGGTTTGGCCTGTAGGCATACTGGTGGGAGTCAGTTGTTATATTGATGGACTTTATAATGCTTGCCATAACCAGCATTTCGTCACAATAGAAGTAAGAGTGATTGGATGATAGTCATTGAGACAAGACTCTGCGGAGGCCTTTGGCACACGGACAGTGGTAGATGTCTTGAGGAGTGTTTTGTAATGGTGGCCTGTGACAGTGAGATGTTAAAAATGTCTGCCATGACTGATGAGAGCTGGTGTGCACAGTCCTTGAGGACCCTAACTGGAACTCCATCAGGACCTGCAGCTTTTCGTAGGTTTATTTTATGCACTGTCTTCCTTACCTCAGCTGATGTCATACTGAGAGGGTAGTCGTCAGGTGAGATTTCAAACTTGGTGATGGTGCTGGTAAATGATGCCTCGAAACGAGCATAAAAGATGTTGAGAGCATCAGGTAGTGATGGATCAGGAGGGCATTCTGCACTCTTCCTGTTGTAGTCCGTGATGCTCTTAATGTCTCTCCACGTGCTGCGTGGGTCATTAGATCAGAAATGACCCTGTATTTTTTGAGCATAGTTGGACTTTGGTCTCTTTACTCCCATTGTAAGGCTCCGTCGAGCGGCTCTGAGTGCCTCTGCATCCCCTGCTCTAAGTGCAGCATCTCTTACTTTCAGAAGACAATACACTTCCGCATTAAGCCATGGCTTCCGGTTTAGGAGAGATGGTGATGATTTTGGTTGTAGTGACATCCTCCACACACTTTGCAATGTAGGCCAGGACCGATTCTGTATATTCCTCCAAGTTCACTGTATTGCCCCCTGTAGCTGCCTCTTTAAACATCTGCCAGTCTGTGGTTTCAAAGCAGTCCTGGAGCACTGGGACAGATTCTGCAGGCCACACTGTCATGATGGCAGTCATGACTCTGTTTTTTCCCAGTGTTTCCCCTTGTTTTCCCCATCCTTGTGTTTCTTGTGTTTACCTGTGGGTCTCTCCTTGTGGTCCCTGTGTTTGTGTGTTGTGGGCGTGGCATACCTTCCTGGTCTCTGCTGGATAATCACCAGATCAAGCACACCTGTTGTTCATCAGCTCACCTGCCATCCATCAGTTCATCACCTCACCAGCATATAACCCTGGCTTTTCACCCACGCGTCGTCAGATCGTTTGTTCAGCTACCTTGGTAGTAACGTTCAGGCCTCCCAGTATTTCATACTCCTCGTGTCTTTGCAATCTGTTCTTAGCCTAGCCTGTGCTAACTTCTGATCCTTGTGCTCAGGTCCACCACCATCTCCACCACTGGCTTGCCTGCTCTCCACCAACCATCTCCGACAACCTGTCCTCCGTGCCTACACCATTCCCTCAGCTACCTCACCGGACCACTCCTGCCAAATTATAATAAATTCCCTTGTTTGTCAAACTCCGTCTGAGTCTGCATCTTGGGTCACTTCCCTCGCAAACATGACACACACAGTGATGGTTATCTGTGTGGCTGTCATTCTCTTAGTCACAGGGCAGTATGCTGGGACCAACATGATGGAGATGTGGTCAGAGGCACTAAGGTGGGGGCGGGGGGCAGCCCCTCGTCTGTTTGCAGACATTTTGTCGAGTGTATTGTCACTCCTCTGGTGGCAATAGTGACATGCTGATGAAACATAGGGAGAGTGACTTGCAAGTTCACATGGTTGAAGTCGCCTGCAGCCACATACAGAGCGAGTGTTTTGGAGCGAGCTAATAGCTTCATGTAGCTCGTTCAGGGCAGCATTGGCATTAGCATCTGGAGGACTGGAGGACTGTATACTTCAACTCAGTTGCGTGCACAGACTTTTTGAAGGGCAGGGGTGAAAAGAAGGGCACTTTGGCGCACATTTTGGCTCCCAGTAAGGCACTTTAGCGTGCGTTTTGGCTCTCAAGAGGGCACTTTAGCGCATGTTTTAGCTCCCAAGAGTGGAGTTTATCATGTCTTAACCAGCCAAGGGGGCAGTTTAGTGTTTTTTTGCCAACCAAGAGGGCACTTTGGCATGCTTTTTTGGCTCCCAAGAGGGCACTTTAGCGCACATTTTGGCTCCCAGTGGGGCAATTTAGCGCACGTTTTTCACCCCCCCCCCCAATGTGGCCGGCATTTGATAATCAAATACTCCACTGCCTCAGAGCAATGCCTTCCGACCAGCAAAGAGTTTGTGCACCAACTTTTGTTCACAAAGATGCAGAGTCCTCGTCCTTTTGCTTTTCCTGACAGCTGGTTGCGATCCGAGCGGAAGAAAATCTGGTCATCAAGTTGGAAAGCAGAGTCTGGCATGCTGTTACTAAGCCAGTGTCAGGTAGGGGTTTAAGGGAAAAACTATGGAAAGGGGAGTAGGACCCAAACGCAGTTAACGGAGGCAAAATCAGGAGAACAAAAGGCGAGCTTTATTAAAAAGCTGATTACAAAAACAAAAGCAGCCAAAAGGAGCAAAAGGCAAAGTAGCAAATAAGAATCAGACAAAGTAGCAAAAGAAACCAGCTTGACAAAGTACAAAGCAGAAAATCAAAGTTCAACTTAAACATGAAAAAACTTGAAACCAAAACATACCAAACCGGGACAGGAGCATGGAGCATGGAGCATGGAACATGGAACAAGGAGCAAGGAGCAAGGAGCAAGGACATGAAACAACTAACTCACAAGACAGAATACACTAGACAGAATACACAAGACAGAATACAATGACCAGACCAGGAGTGAGGGGAACACAGAGACTAAATACACAGACACTAATGACATGACGAGGATCAGGTGAGGAAAGAGAGGAGGAAGGAAGCCAGGTGAGATAACGAGGGGGAGGAGCACAGAGGAACAGATCAGGAGGGAACAAGACAACAGACAGAGGGAGCCAGAGGGGAAAACACAGGAGAACTTAAAGGACACATGAGGGAATGGAAAAAATCAGAACATGAGACACGAGACAAGGAAAAACCAAAACACAGAACACAACAAGACATAGAAAAAAGGACATGAATCAAAACCAAAAACCAGATACAAGGACAAAACAAACAGGAGTCATGACAGAA
>JARJLU010015314.1:3450-41878 GCA_030272975.1 Sparidentex hasta
AGAGACAGAGAGAGAGAGAGAGAGAGAGAGAGAGAGAGAGAGAGAGAGAGAGAGAGAGAGAGAGAGAGAGAGAGAGAGAGAGAGAGAGAGAGAGAGAGAGAGGACACAACTGGAGGATCGGAATGAGAGATAACGTGAACGTCATGATTGGATTTTTAAACTATCGAGAGCCACGAAGAAATTAGAGATGTTCTGATACCATTTTCTCCTTCCAGATACCGATCCGATACCAGTGCATCTTAAAGAAAAGGAACAGGAAGAAGAAGAAGAAGAAGAAGAAGAAGAGGAGGAAGAGGAAGCAGTAGTGGAACAGCAACTTAAATAAAAGTGAGAATAAATCATTCTCTCCTCCTCCTTCTATTGTCTCATGAAGTTTAGGGGAGCAGTGTCGTCGTGCTCTTTGGAGCGATGACTCTTATGAGGGTGTCGGTGCTGAAACACTCGTTCCAAACTACATCCCTGCATCGTGAACATGTTGGTGTGTTACCGGCGGGGCTGACAACAGCTCTGATTATCTGTTCGATCAACCTGTGACTGTATTTCCTGATGATAAACCGTTTACAGTGCTGAGAGAATTCACTGCCGTCTCTCGAAGCGGAGTGAAGTCTTCTTACAGCACAGAACGTCTTCAAGAGGCGATCAGGTTAAACACCAGAGACGTGACCCAACAGTTAGCTTCAATGAACCGCGAGGAAATCCGTCTCCAGCCTGAACAAAGTTGTTTAAGTTAGCAAGAAACCCGCCGGAGTGTAAAGAACAGAGGTTGAAGATCAGTGAACATCCTGCGAGTCCTGGCGAGTCGACTCGGCCGGTTCTCCTCCGTGAGGTCGAGCGTCTCGTCGCTGGAGGAGCAGCAGGTCTTCTGAAGGACAAGAACTGGTGATCTACAGCGTGTCGCCTGGAGGACACGTCTGCTGTGCTGATCCTGACCCTGCTGTGCTGATCCTGACCCTGCTGTGCTGATCCTGACCCTGCTGGGCTGATCCTGACCCTGCTGGGCTGATCCTGACCCTGTTGGGCTGATCCTGACCCTGCTGGGCTCACGGGCAAGTCAGACTGCTGAACTCTCAAACTCAGGACGAAGGAAAAGCTCTCCGGCTGCAGCAGCGTCACTAAAGACAATATATTCATCATGTCCACAGTCGCTGAGGGTCGTTAACAAGGTGCCTTCATGTGTAGGATGATATTTTAAAGCTAAACAGGAGAAAATACAGAATACATTTGTTTGTTTTTACATCAGCGCTCAGGTTTAGTCAGCAGGTTTGAAACGTTTCACCACATTAACACTTGTTCTCTCCTAAAACACCTGAATCACACTGCCAGCTCCTCTGACACGTTAAAGGCAGCCTGTCGAGGATTTCTCCACTCGTGATACCTGCAAGCAGGTCCTCGTCCCTCCAAACCCCCCCGACACCACAACAGATGAGTTTTCAGTTTTACTGTCTCGTACATTTGACTGCTGTCTGTTCAGGATGTGCAGCGACACGCTGGACGTTTGATTTGAGCCTCTCGGTGTCGGCTGAGCGTCTCATCACAGAGCCATGTCGAAATAATGACACCCAGACGGCGTCCAGGGTCGGATCACATCCCAAACCCCTTAATTCCTCCACATGTGATGGAAGGAAGTTGTCGGCACTTTAGGTAGAGAAATGCATCAGTGGAAGAAAAGAAAGAAGAAGAAGAAGAAGAAGAAGAAACACGAGGAGGGATTCAAAAAAGAAAAAAGAAAAAAAAAAGACAGGATCCAAAAATAGCTTTTTGTTCACATGGAAACCACCAGGATGAGACAGAGAGGAGAGGAGGCCGCGGTGAGAGAGGGGAAGAAAGGATGGATGATAAGAGGAGGAGAAGAAATACGATGAGGAGAGGAGGAGAAGAAATACGATGAGGAGAGGAGGGAGGAGGAGGTGGCAGGAAATGATGGAGGAGGAAAGAAAGAGGAAGAAAAGACGCAACAAGACACAATATTGTTTCAGCAGGTCTTCAATAGACTTTTCTGCTGAAACAGAAGTAAGTGAGAAGTGTGTGCAGGTGTGTGCAGGTGTGTGCAGGTGTGTGCAGGTGTGTGCAGGTGTGTGGGCGAACACAAGGTGTTTGTTTTGTGGCCGTCAGGCAGAAGCAGCTTCTCCTCAGGCAGGAGGAGCTGCAGACGCTGCTGAGGGAAGATTCTGCCACCACGCAATTAAAACTCTTATTTTGATTCACTTCTTTCCATTCAAGACACAAATACACTCGTTTGCATTTGTTTCCTCAGGACGACGCTTCGAGTCCGACACTGACACTTTCATTTCTTTCATTAATCCTCAAACTGTGTGATTATTTCCAGCTGACTTTATCAGATATGTTCAGTGTGGTCTCAGGTTTATTTCCCTGCCTGTATTAAGACGTTGTTGTACTAATCTATGGAGTTTTAATTCAATGTAAAACAGGCACTGTATTTGATTGGCCTATATTTTGCCTGGCAGCGAGGTCAAGTGGTTGATTCTACTCTAATTTTGCACTATTTGTAATTATTTATTCCTTTTCTCCGTCTTAAATGTTTAAAGGGAGGTCGTGTATTCAAGGAACCTCTCAGGCAGACAAACGTGGTTACTGAAGATCTGTTACCAGAGGAAAAACTAAGATGAGATGTGGGATGAGAGCAGAACAGAGAGGAGGATGAAGACGAGAATAACAAAAAGACAGTAAAGATGAGCTGACAGGGGAGGCGAGGAGAACAGAGCGTTAAGCTTCCTCTCCTGCCTCGCTGATCTTTGCCATAGATCTGTCTGGTGAACGCAGCGCTCTCAGTCCCAGGAGAGCACGAGGAGACGCAGAAAACTCCTCAGTGTGACACATTCAAGGATTTCCTCCTCCACCTGGACTACAGGCCTCCGTCTGAGGATTGAACCGATATAATGAGGTCTGAGGTGTGTGGAGGCGTAAGGGGGGCGGAGGCTTTAACTCCCAGGATCCAGCTGGTGGTTTATATTCCTGCAGCTGACACAAGAGATCCAGAGACTTACATCAGATCCATCAGCCAGATTTACTTTAGATCCCGACTCTTCTCGCACAGCAAGCAGCGAACTGAATCAAACAGAAAAAGGTCAAACAAAGAAACCAGAACAACACAGAAGAGGTGAAGAGATGAAGCCTGTTCAGACCGGAGCGTTAACATCCGTCTCTCACAGCTTCCCGACGGCTGGGACAAACACACCTGATGGTTTTTACACAAACGAAGAAACATCTTCACGCACAACAGCTGCCGCATTTACAAGAAGGCACAAATAATGTAGAATGACATGTTTAAATCAATAAAATGTGGGCTCGGTCAAAAACTAGTCAGTGAAGTTCCCTGAGCTTCTGTTAACGTCACTGATTCTACTGTGATGTTAATGAATCTGTGTTTTCACTTCACAGTCAGATTGTTTCCAGGTTGTTTCGCTGCGTTAACCTTGAGCACCTCCCGGACTCGCTCTCCTGCTGCGTAGCCTCAGCTCGCTAAACTCTCCTCGTTTCCCCGACGAGACAATGAAGTTTATAAAAACAAAACAAAAACCAAAGTGGAGGCAGCAGCCGGCTGCATGAGTAATAAATCACCTGCTGTCCACGGAGCGCTGCTCAGGTATGATAAGAGAAATGTTTGTGAGGGGGATAAAAGGTGCAGAGATACAGAAAAAAAAAGGTATTTTTCAAACTTGAGTTATGATCAGGTGAAACTCAAGGGCAGCACAGTGAAGTGAGTTTCATTTTCCTCCCTCTCATTGTTAAATCCTGCACACAGCATCACAACGAAAATAGTTTTCTCAGCACTCGGATGTTTTTGTTCATTTTCCTCTTCATGAATCTCAGTGTTTGGTTTGTCTGCTCTCCATGTTGCTCATTCCTCTGTTTCCTAACAAGCAGTGGATGGTGAGCTTTTCATTTTCCATTAATTTGCTGATTATTTTCTCAATCAATTTATCTTTTTTGGTCAATAAAATGTCAGAAAATTGTGAAAAATATTGTGTGTTGTGTGAGTGTTTGCAAAGACAGAATCGACCAATGAAACGCTATGATTCGTTGTTGCAGCTCTGGATTAAACTGAACTGAACTGTGACTGTGCTACACAGCTGTGGACGCCTGTCAGTGGCTTCAGGATCAGTGACGTGTGCAATCGATCCGTTAACGATCAGCTACGAGGACGTATTGTTCATGTTGCGTCCTCCTATCTGCACGTCTCATGACAGCCGGGTTGGAGCTAAAACTGCGACATCTGATCCAGACGAGGCTCACGGGGAAGTTTGATGGCGTGCAGAAAATGTTTACAGGGGATTCTGGAGGTTTACAGGACTCAGTGACATCGGTTCTGATACTGGATGTGGAGGCTTAAATTCAGCCTGAGGATCACAGAGCAGAGCGACGACAGAGAGGAAGAGTCGGGATGGATTAACCCCCGACACGCACAAACACACAGCGGTTTGAAAAGGAAGAGGGCAAATGTTAAAACGGACATTATGTTCCTCCTTCAGCACCAGACGTCACTGTGTGATGTAGCTTCTGTTTGATTTACAGCTTTCTGCTCCATCAGAGGTGAATTCTGGGATATCAGAGTCACTGTGAGCTTCTCTGGAAACAACAACCTTTATTTTCTGAGGCGGAGGAAAGTTCGATGTTGCAGGTGAAGTAGTTTGCTGCTCTGATTGCCTCCAGCGCTGCATGTATAATTGATTGGCTTGGAATTATTGTGTGTCGAGGTTTGGCCCTTTAATAAGGTCGCCTCATCCACCAGAACGATCCTCACCTCAGGAAACCTCTCACTTCTCTCCCCTGCAGCTCGAACTTCATGGAGAAGAATATCAGTAAAAAAGAAAACTAAACAAACGTGTCCGGACTCTGTGTGTGATCAGTACCTGTCCAGGTCCTCGCTGTCCTGCATGTTGAACAGCATGGACGGGATCAGCTTGTCCATGTGCTGAGGCTCCCAGATGATGGCCTGCAGCTCGTCGTTCACCGTCTTCCTCACCACACCCTGCAGACCCTTGATCCCGGCCACTCGGATCCTGAAACAGACACACAGGATGTCTTAGATACAGAAACGTCCTCAATGAAAAGGACGTAAAACTTCTTTGGACAAGCAGCAGCAGTGGTTTTGGACCGGAGAGTGTGACTGTCATCGCAAGCGTGACGATATCACGGGTCAAACGCTGCATTTTCATGAAGGACAGTGACCTCATGCTATCTGTAAAAAGGATTGGGGTACGAGTTTGGACCGGTGGGGACTTGGGTTGCGCCTCCTCCTCAGGCATCGCTGTCAGGGGTCAAGTCGTTTCTATTGATCAAACTTAACTAAAAAGCTCACGTGAGTCAGAAATCAACTCAGTTTGCTCTTCAGGTGAAACAACGTGTTGTTAACACTTGATGATTCATCAGGTCTTTAAAACTACTCACGTTAGCATGCTACAGAAGCTGTTAGCATCTTAAAAGGTGCAACATGTAACAATTGGCCACCTCGCAAATTCATACTGCAGATTAATAAGGAGGCAGCAGATCATCGGAGTGACTGCTAACTGCTGCTAACTATAGCTGACATTAGCTAGTTAGCTCTGTTAGCCGTGCAGCTAGCAGACCGGAGGGAGAGCTCAAAGCAGTGGGAGTGTGTTGGTATTCACACAGCTAGCAGCAGAGCTGTGGACCGTGAGAGGTCGGGGCTAGCTGGTTAGCTCGCTGTCGTCAGTAGATATCACAAAGACGTCACATCCACATTATTATTTCTTCACATCGAGTCGATAACTGCAGTTGGTTTCTTCATCTTCTCAACAATATTCTTACATATTGAACCTTTAACGTTCTGCAAAAACATGATATGTTGTATTTATTAAAACATTCATGCTACGTCTCATTGGGATCTGTGGCTGCAGAGTTAGCGTTAACTTAACGCAACATTTGGTACGTTAGCAATGTTTAACGTGCTGTGAACACATTCAGCGCCAGGACTTTAACATTTTTACACTATTGTTTGTCTCGGTATGATAAAAGTGCTACGACACATGTTAGCACGCTCAGCAGATCCAGACGCTTCCTCTTGTATACTTGCTGGAATAAACTACTATGTGATGATGTAAACAGCTCATTCCTTGAGCCAAGCTGATATTCTGCTAAAAAAAATAAATAGCTGGAAACCCAGAATTCCTTCCTTCTCCTCTTTGATCCTGCGTATCAGCTAACGTCATGACTCAGTGCAGCTGGAGCTGAACTGGTGCTCCTGTAGCTGCAGCGCTGACTCACTCTCAACTTTGACTTCCAACTTTTCTCTGACTTCTGAGGAGAAAGAAATCAAAGTAATAACACTTGGTTTCATTAAAAATGTCCAGCACTAACACACACACACACACAAACCAACAAACAAACAAACACACACAAACATCCTGCAGTCTGCAGAGCATGATCGCTCTCAGGACCAATCAGAGCGCAGCGATTCTGACTTCCCCATCGGCTATTTCTGTCTCTCCTCTCTGTTTCCGACATAAAGCCCAGTATGAGCAATAATATGAAAAACAGGGTGGTCGACCTCGCCTCAGGCCGAATCCAATAACCACCGGAGAAATTCTATTTGGGGAATTCCTCTCTACCTACAGCGAGACGCCGCCGAATGGAATAATGAAATACAGGCGGTAAAAAAAAAAAAGGGAAAGTGAGGAGTCACACTGTTTACAGCACTGAGCCTCAGAGGTATCAAGCCAAGTCGAAAATAAAGCCAGCGTGCACACGTTCCCTCATACATACAAATGGAGATGTGAGTGCATTTCTATGCAGAGCAGCTCGCACGCCTGCACAAACACGCTCACTGCTGCAGCCAGCCGCAGCGATGCCGGAGGAGGGAAGTTATTTCTGCCACGTACGAGAGGGAGAAGTCTTCAGGTATTGTTTTAATTCACTGCAGATATGTACGACAGTCAGAGGGTGGGCGTCTCAGTGGGAGGGAACATCTTGTGAAGTGCTGCGTGGTGTCAGAGGCTGACCAGAGCCTCCCTGCCGCCGCCGCCGCTGCCGCCACCGCCACCGCCGGGCTATTCTTGCCGACTGGCAGCAGAGGGAGTTTCTCTGTCTTCAAAACAATGAAAAATGGTGTTTGCATGACATCTGGCTCGCTTAACAGGCTCATTAACAACAGAGGCAGACTGCTGATGTGAAATTGCTCCACGTACAGACTGACAGATAGCATGTGGAGGAAATTGGTATTTTGTACGAATGAGCCTGTTTTGCATGAGGCCGTCCTTTATTTCCACTTTAATAAAAGAGCCCTTAGAAATTTCACCAGCTCAATTACTTTACTGCCATTATCGTTCGGCTTTCCCATGCAGACCTTTCATAAATTGGCTTGCTCCCACTGAATAATACCTGGGCACAACAGAGAGCTCACTCACTGCGTGCAGGAAAAAAATCAGATACAAGATCGTTCATATTCAGCATTTTGTCCAAAGAAGAAGCATCAATCCAATTTAATTCAGCGTTATTTATCCCTGTGAGGGCGGCGTGCCATTTAAATCAACAGATACTGCTGAACAAAAGAGGACGTGACCGTCTGCTTGTGCTTTGTGACGTGTTCAATAACAGACAGGACGAAGACAACGTGTTTTATGTTTTCACTTCATTTACTGGATGTATTTTTGTAAATATCTGCTCATTCTGAATGTGATAACAGCAACATGTTGGTGTGTACAAGCAGAGGACACTCTGTTTCCCCCGAGGTGGGCGTGAATCTGCTGCCAGTTACTTTCATTATAGATATTTTTTATGTTGTGAACGTAAAAAGATGTTTTGCTTCCTTTTCATCATCACAAGTTAATATTATCAAGAACTCAGGGAATAAAAAGTCCTGAAGACGACCGGCGTCTTTTGAGTTGAATCAACCTTTAATACGACCTCTCCTGTGTCTGTTGTCTCTCTCTCGTATGATGGACACTGATGTGATGATCAGATCCTCAAACACTTGAAACATTTAGGATTATCATTCAGATTATGCAACCGAAAACCGTTATTTTCTCACCACTACACGTTTGGCTTGTTTGGTCGACAAACCGTTTGCGTGCAAATGATCGAATGTTTCTTCTGTTTACGTTTTACACGAGAGGCCCGACTTTGTCTGAACCGAGGTCGTAGATAAAAGGAAGAAAAACACTTTCATCACAAGACACTGAAAAGTTGTGTGCTGAACCGGTAATTCACTGATTAAGTTCTAAACAATCATCTGACAGGATTCAAAACCAAAAGAAAAAGAACATATCAGCAACAAGACTCAATGTTCATCTTCGCTGTTGGACTTGGTGATCTCGTGTTTTGATGAGTTATGTATTTCATTTATACTGAGAATAATAACGCCTCAGAGGAGATGAGGATGAGGAGCCGGGTCATCTGGGAGAAGAGCTGAGGTGGTTCTGGCATCTTGTTCAGCCTCACTTGGGAGGTGGACCGGGCACGAGCTGCTGGGAGGAGAGCCGGGCAGAACCAGAACTCACTGGAGGGACTTTATAAGGCAACAGATTTATTATCTCAGGAACGCTCATCGCTCAAATCAGGCAGCACAGTTACTGTATACAGTACGCTTATTTTTATTCTAATAGTTTTTATTATGTTTTTAATCAATAGTTATTTTATTCTTTGCTATTGATTTCTCCTCCGTACTGCCGTGTTTCCTGTGAATTTCTCCCGACGGGGATCAATGAAGGAACATCGTATCTTATTATCTTATGGATGGATGGATGGATGGATGGATGGATGGATGGATGGATGGATGGGAATAATAACAACAATATCAGCCAAGTTATAATAAAGTAATAAACCAACACTTCCATCAGGCAGGTCAGCCCATTTCTCTGTAAACCGCTTGAAGTCCTCACATCATTCAAACCGAGTCGTTCTCTTCATTTCATCATCATTGTGTCTTTCAAACGCTCGTCTCCTGTGCTGGTGTTACTGAGCCATGTGGTCTCAGCGGGAGGGGGAGGCCATGAAATATGGATCAAGAGATATATTTAATTCTGTATTCAGAGGATTCAAGTGGGACGAGACCTGCTCCGGTGGAGATTGTGTTACAGACTCTCCTCCAGCTGGATGTGTTATTGGTGCAATCCATCACCGCGTTAAAAGAGGGCGGTCGCCTCTGAAAGGTGGGACAGCAGATGCAGATGGTGTCTTAATAACAATCAGAGAGGCTGCAGCAGTGGACAGCTACAGAATCAACGCGAGCGATGTGCGTGCAGCGCTTCCTGCCGTCCAACAGGACGGGAGAGTTCAACTGAAGCAGCTGATTTCTTCAGCTGCAGATAATTTTCTCCACATGAAGAGAACTAATCAGAGAAACCGTCTGCAGCGACAACCATCAATCAGCTGTCTCTGCGTGAACGTGAGCGCCGTTAACACCAGAGCCGAAGAGGAAAATCTGCCTCACTTTCAGAACAATATCGAGATTTAAATAATAGATTATTTATTAGATTATTAATGAAGGAGTACATTGATGAGACACAGACTCGTCTTCATGAGCGATGCAGCCTCTCTGGATTTAATCAGTGATCAATACGTCATCTTGTATTAATACAGACGTGAGACTCGACACGTGATCAAACACTAGATGTGTCTGATATCACATCAAAATGTTTCCATCTAGCGGACGAACCACAGCAGGTACAGACAGAGTGCGAACACAAAGTGGCTGTGTTTGGGTAATAATAGTCTCAGTTTTTAATATCCTAAAAGTCTAAATGTGACAAAGAAAATCTTCACGTTAAGTCAAACTGCTGCTTTCAAAGTAAAACACGAGCGTCTAAACTCAGCAGACTACGTGTCCAGAAACACGGTGACATAACTGGACAAGAAGACAGAAGAAGAAGAGGAGGAAGAGGAAGTAGAAGAAATCAAATCTACAGAAAAATAATGTTTTCAGGCATTCACCAACATTCGTAAAAAGTTGAGCTAAAGAATCTGGAAGACACAGATCTGAATATAGAAATTCAGTTTCAGTCTTCAGTAAGTTTTCATTTTGTGCCATCCAACATTTAGAATCCTGAAGATGTGCAGTCAGTGTTTGGATGTTGAGCTTTAAAACAATATCTATAATCAAACGTCTCTCTGTAGAACATGATCTAACAGCTGCAAACATGAGAAACACTGTGTGTCTCTGTCTTCTCACCTGGTTCTGGTCTCAGTGTCTTCATGAGTAGAGTGGCACATGGCGCTGAACTGGGACACAAAGAAGTCGTAGCGGCGGTGGTAGGACGGCGTGTCCTCCTCGATGTTGGCAAACTTCACGAACTGGAGAGACGACAGGAAGTGAAGGGAAACGGCTGTGAGCGTCGGGTACCAAACTAACTAACTGGTTCAAGTTTAACTCGTTCTGCTGCAGATATTTTTAAGAGATGCTGTTTCTCAACTTCACTTTATCATCAGTTTAATCGTCAACCAGCTAATCCTGTGAGAAAAGACAGAAACAGGCGACTTGATACTGTGACACTTTCACTGTGCCGAGGTGTTTCAGCATCAACGAGGAAAATAATCACAACAGCAGAAAATAGTGTGCAAAAAAAAAAAAAGTGCGTTTCTCAGTTGTTGAGAGAAAACATCAGATCTGGAGCTTCTGCAGGTTGAGGTGACACTTCCTGCAAACCTGCAGAGAACCTGAGCCATGCAAATTATTCCCTGAGATATTCATGGAAATGTAGAAAAATCTCCTCGCCCCATGATATAAAACAAAGTGAGAGAATATTCCTGCATCTGTGCCTTTATCCTGAAGTTAATGGGGTCTATTCTTTACCAAGACTGAGCCTCCGTTCAGAGACTGTTCAGCAGTTTTTGTGTAATCCGACATGAAAACTGTCCTCAGGCCACCAGCAGGCCTCACTGCTGACTTCACACCTCTCAACCACGGAGACACAAGAAAACAGACACACACATTTTTACTGGAGGTCTGTACGAACTCAGAACGTTTCCAGTGACGGAATAAAAATTCTGTCATGTCGTTGGAGGACGAACGGACGTGATGGTGATCATGATAATAACCGCTGGAGAGCCGTCCCCCCCCTTTGGTCCAGCCTATAATTTCCTCCCTCGAAACACGCGTGAGTGTCCTCTGGAGAGGCCTCCTCGGCCTCCTCACAGTCAGCTGCGCTCGAGTAGCGCCTCTTGCTACCCTGTCATTGTCCACTGCAACAAATTGCCTCCGCGCACGTCGGCATCGGCGAGCGAAACCTCGCCGTTCCACCTGGTAATTTCCACCCATTTGGGGCCCAACCTTTCCTCGGGGTAATGGCTCAGATGGAAGGAGGTTTACTCTGGCAGCTGGCTGACACAACAGCAGCCTCACCTCAGCTTCCCAAACCTCTCACCGTGTTAAATCTGAGCGTTAGACACATAAATGGAGGGAAATAATTACTGGGTTGTGTTTATGAGGTGACGACTGCAGTGTGGGCAAAGCGTGCAGGCCGACTGATGGATGTACTTCGGTTAGATTCAGTCATAAAAACATCAAATCACTGCAAAAGTGCACCCAATGAAAAATGACTGATAGTCAAAACAAAAAGACAGATTAAATAGACCGTTATGTTCTCACCACGCTAGTTTCCATGGCGATGTCAGCGCGCCTGCTGAGCAGTCTGATGTTCCCCAACTTTGGTGAAAATATCTCAACAGCTATTGGACGTGTTGTTTTTACAAATCGTCTTCTGGGGCGACGTGAACTTTATTTGGGGGGGCAGCACGACGGCGCAGCCAGAAGGTTCTGGGTTCACAGCCCAAAGACCTGCGAGTGTTAATGGTTGTTCAGCCCTATGATGAACTGCCGACTTGTCCATGGCGGACCCCGCCACTCGCCTGATGTCAGCTGGGATCGACTCCATCAAGCCTGCCAAGGATTATCAGCTGCAGACGATGAATGTATTCATTTCAGTGACACCTCGCTGTTGTTAGGTGGTTAAAAAACCTTCATGGTACAAGAAAGCATCAACCAAACAAAAATGTACTGCAGCGTGAAATACAATTAAATAAATCTGAAGTTTGGGGTCTGAGCTGAGCATCTCGGTCTCTTTCAGCTTTTAAACTTGTAGAAGATTTAAAAAGAAACACTTTCCATTTCACTTCAAGTGAGCAGAGGACTGAAGCCCCTCACATGGAGAGGATTAAGTGCTCCCAGTGAAGATGGGGTAATGGTGTTTCGACCGAGGTTTCATCATGTAAATAAGACTAATCAAACGGCGACAGGCTTCATGCCTCACCGACGCCTCGTGGAAAAGCAGCTCAACAATGAGAAAATGAGTGGGCGATACAAACGCCAGCACAATTTGTTTTGCTTCCCTCGGGGCGGTTTTAAAGAGCTCCATTTTAAAAGAGGTGCCATTAAAAAGTCGAGTGAAATGGACTGGTTTTACTTATCAAGGCATACTGATTATATAACATGTGGTAAAGCCAAGAGTGGGATCCATTTAAAGAGTCATTGCCAGGGAGCCAGTTTGGTGAAGTTCCAATCTCTCTTCAGAGCAGAAGCACGATGAGCTTTCAGGAAACACGCCGGTCGATTAAAGAACAGGCGACTTTTTTTTTTTTCCCAATTATGTCCTCAAAGATTGGGTTGATCCTCTTTCACAGGTCAAACACGCATTTCATGAAGGTCCTCGATGTGAACTCAACTTGTGATGTACGGAATTAAAAGTTAAGTTTAAATTAGTTTTGAATGGAAGTGGAGGCGAGAGTTTGTCTCACACGAACAAGCTGAGATGATGAGATGAAACCTGGGAAATGACTGATTTCTCATTTTGAGCCTCTCTGGCCCGACCGCTGCTTTACTGCTGACTGTTGGTGTGTCGACGTTCGCCGACTCGAGCCAAGAAGTTGGATTCTGTAGCTTGAAGCAATATTCATAAGTTCTCCCTCGGCATTAGTTTTGATTTCAAGTGACGAGTGCAGACTAATGAAGAATGACAGAATCCACCGCGGGTGACATTTCTGCACCGCCGTCTAGTCGGCGGGTGAGTTTGTCAAGAAAAGTACACAGGAAGTTAAACTGCAGTTTGGAGGCGTCTGCAGTTCATCACAGAAAAGTGTCGACGTCTTCTGTTGCAGACGGAGTCACAACGAGCTGCTGCCTCCGGAGTCCTGACTCAGGTAATGATGACGGAGAGCTTCCCGGCCTGTTGATGGTTAGACTGGGAGTCTGTTTCCCTTCAGGTCCCATCTGTGCCCAGCGATCATCAAAAATCACCTCGACAGCTGCAACTGTTCGGCCTCAAGGCAAACCGGGAGTTGAGGTTAATGTGTATTTACTGTCTGTACAGCTGCACTGATCAATATTTCATATATCAAATGGAACAAATGATCCAAAATGTAATTCTACCTCACTGTTCCGATCATGATGACCTGGAAGTTTTGCTCTTATCAAGCTGATTCATTTTCATGAAAGCAGCCATCGTTTTCCACCGACTTCCTGTCCGTTAGCAGCCCCGTCGCTCACCTCTGCGTCACCACGTGTTTCATCACCATCAGCAGTAGTTTCTGTAGTCAGGTGTGACGTAGTTACAGAAGCAGTCACATTCTGCCTGCTGATGCTTGTTTTCCTCGACTCTGGCAGCCTGAGAAATGTTTGTCTCTCTGCCGTCACTGCTTAAAGCCTCGAGCGTGTTGTCAAGCTTCGACTTCCAACAAGGCGGGATTGAAAAGTCTGCAGTTCATATTTGCTTAATGGATCAACAGATCGATTCTTTTTGCAGAAAACATGTATTTGCACCTGCTGCTGCTTCTCTTTGTCTTTGTCCAAACTTACTGTCGCTCGGCAGTGAAAGAGCTTCTGGTTTGGAGGTCTGAGCTTCACACAAAAGGCCTCAGAGACAGAACAAAGGCTTCACTGTGGGCTAATGAAGGTCTCTCTGTTAGAAGAGGATCTGGTATTTCACTGACCAACTGTTACAGCAGGAGTCTAACAGAGGGGAGGCGGGTTACCGGCAGAGCTGAGGTCCATTTCAGGAGCATCGGACTGGTTTCAGGCTGAAGTGGACTCATACTTGAGGAAATCAGGCAAATCATGCGTCCAATTTACTGTCATTCCAAACTCTTTAAACTCAGGAAGCACTCGAGAACTTTCTATCTCATAAAAGTTGGGCATGACTCTGATCTGGCAGCCTAAATAAGAACATGAGAGGAAGATCGAACGGACAAACAGAAGTACAGATTTTTCTCTCTGTGCGGCTCGTCTGGCTCCACAGGCTATAAATACCCGACGTATGAACTCCCCAGTGTGTCTGACTCAGTGGCTTCATGTGTCTGAGTGTGGACCTCTGAGTGTCTCTTCTATTGAGATGGAGCGGAGGAAGAGACACTTCGAGCCGTCGCAGTCTGCCAATTTCCTGTGACAAAGTTAACGGGCAGATAAATTTGGAAACGGCGAGCGGCTGGCAGAGAAACACTGTGGTGACAAACACATCTTCACTGAAGGTACACAGACAGAAAGGCTGGAGGAGACTTACATTAGAGGTGATAAACGCTGCGTGTGTCTAATTAATATCCAAGTCTCGGATTGGTGAGGAAACTTTTGTATCGTTTATTTACAGAATGATTCATCATCGCTCTTCTTCTTCTTCCGTTGCCTTTCCCCTCTTGTTCTCCCGGTACAGTCACAGATTTAACGTGAAGAGAGCGGCTCAAATCCCAGATTGATTTTAATGAAAAGTCAAAGGTGCAAGTCTGTGGACATATAAGTTAACTACCAGTCCCATTTCAGCTAAAAACATCTAATCACAGAAATAACATTTTTGTTCCACTAACAGCCAGCGGCGCATTTTTTCCAAAAAAGCCAGAACTTCACGGCCGTGAGACCCGACGAGTGTTGTGACTTCTGTTGACTGAACCGGCTGAACTGGAGAGATTAAATGAACAGAACAGCTCAAATTCTGACAGGGAACAGAGTCGTTTCACGGGGGGTCGTCCAAAAAGAAGCACGCCTCATTTGTTCTTTTACAATGAAAACCATCACCTGACGATGTAATTACACAGTTCGCCTGTTCGCTCCTGGAGGTTCGAAGCTGAAGATTAAACCATCAGCTGGAGTTTTTTTGGTTCACAGCCCCTCGTCTGTTTTCGCTGGTCATGTAGATACGATTTCCAAACTTTTCCTGACAGGCCAGTTTCCTGCAACAATCTTTCCAGTGGTGAAATACTCATTCTGTGACCTCTGACCTCGTTTTATTTTCCTCACTAGTTTGTCACGTAGCTGATGAAGGATGATGAAGTTGATTCTATTCACAAAAGCCCCAAACATGTGATGTGTTTGACTGCTGAAAGCAGCCGGACACTTTCAAACTGTCTTTCAACAGAACAGCTGCAGTTTGTCTGAGACGTCTGCAGACCAACACGAACACGCAGCCGCACAAACTCATTAAACTGATAATTACCCGACAGAACAAACACGAGTGTGTCTTCTTCCTCCACTACATGTTAAAACCAAACGCCGACATTAAACAGACGATCTCAGCTTTGTAGCCGGCGCCACGAGGAAAATTTAATTAACACGGCGCTCACCTAAAAACACTCTGAAGCACACACACACACACACACACACACACACACACACACACACACACACACACACACACACACACACACACACACACACACACACACACACACACACACACACACACACACACACACACACACACACACAGCTACCTGCCTGTCCTCCTCTGTCAGAGCCTAAATACCACACATAAATAATGCAAAGGCTCTCACATCTAAACCTTCGGCTCTGTTTCCTGCTCACATGAAGCGCCGACCATGGCAACCAGGACGACGGGCTCAGAGGAGGGAGGACGGAGAAACTTCTGCTTCACCTTCAGAAGACTCGGGAGGAGAAATGGGGCTGACATTTGCTGGCGGCTTATAGAGGCTAATAACAATTAGAGTCGTTCACAGGATACGGCATGGGGCCATTTCCACCGCCAGAGTCAAAGTTAAATTAGGTATTTAACCAGCGACATGAACCTCCGGGCTGCAGCCGACTGATGTGTTTGTGTGAAGCATCCTTTTTCTTTTTCCTTTTAAAAATACAAGAATCTTAACCAAACTAATCCAACACGTTGAGACGAAAGTAAATTAATTCTAGTATAAAAGCTGACGTGCTCAGATTCAGAGAAAAGGTGCGACGCAACACTTTTCTCACCAACAGAAGAAAACAGTCATTTGCATAGAAAGCAGCAGCACTTCAGAGGGACGGAGCAGCAGATTATAGGAGGAACAAACCAGTGTGCCTGAAATGTAAAATCAGCTTTTAGGCTCCAGAAAAAGCCGAGGAAGTTTATTGTAAGAGTCGACTGATGCTGAGCTTGATAATTACCAGCTGAAAGTGTTTTTTAGACCAAACAGTCAAAGAGAAATTGACAACATGGAGCAAAAGTTCACGTCAGACGAGTCAACGACACCACTGACTTATACTGCCAGTTAAATAATCAAAGTGTAAATCTGAGGAGATAAACTGTTGGTTTAATCTCCATCGTGACGTGAATAAAGCAGAAGGCTTCTTGTTTTTCTGCCACCAGTCGTTTGTTAAAGCAAATTAAAATCTAATCTGTTTTAATCTTCTGTGCGCTCATTTCATTTCTCACCTCCACGTTTCATCACCATCATCCATTTTCTCTACGCAGCGTTTACATTTCCATTACTCCTCGTGCATATTTAAATATATATTTATATATATTTATATATGGCCCCGTCATGTCATTACAGTAAATTATGTTTTAATTTATTTTTTATTAACTGAGAGTGCAAAGGGAACAACAGCCTCCTTCTCCTCCTTCTTCACTGTTTGAAGGTCCATATATGAAAACTTTGCCATTGTTAATTTGTCGTACCGAGTTGGTCCCCAGGACCTGCAGGTCCGGTTCTCTGGACTCCAGCAGTTTGGCCACCATGTGCAGGAAACTCTCCACGAAGGGTTTGATGCTCTGAGAGTGGCAGGCCATCAGCAGCTGGTCCAGAGCCTCCATGGCTATCACCACGTACCTGCACACGGCGAGGAGACGAGAGTCAATGACACGGAGTCTTTTAGGGAATTTACAGAAATAATCTTCAATATCTGAACAATGAAGCTCCAGAGTGAATCTGTCCAGGTTCTGCTCCTCTGTAGAGGTAAGAAGACAAAATCCTTTCTGTCTTCAACAACAACAACAACAACTGAGCGCAGCTTCTTTCTCTTCCATCTTTGGCTGCGAACCGTTTAGCCACGTGTTTCATTTTATTATCAAACCGAACTCACCGTCTTTACCGCCGTCTGTCAGTCACCGGCCTCGACTAAGACGTGCAGGATGTAGATTATTCTTAGTTATTATACTAAGTTTCAGAAGCCTCCTGATCTCAGACGGATCTGAACAGACCTTCTTTACACCGCTGATGCTCGACAGACGCTCTCAGCTCAGCAGCTACAGTGAAGATGTCAGTGTAAAAAAAGGTTTCACATCTTTTCAAATCAATTTGGGCTCTCTGGGCTTCTGGAGACTCAATAATGCACCTGATGAGCTGTGTGGAGCCACTGTATGTTTTCTCTTTAGTCTCCAGCTACTTCAGCTTGTTTAGCAGTTTTTCTGTGAAGCTTCAGAACTGTTCTGTAGACTACAAGGACTTCACCTGAACTAACCTTCAGTTTATACTTCTGTCAGCAGCTGAATAATATGATTGGTCTTAATATTCACCATCTTCAAGAAAGAACTCGTTGAATATGTTCCAGTCTTTGAGTCAAAACATCAGACAATATACGGCGAATATCTTCTGTTTCACTGTGATAAGGAGAGTTTACTCATCGTTATTCTGTGACAGTAGGTGTTCAATTATTTCTTTAGAAACTGCCACAGTAAAGCTGTGAGTCTGAGTAACATGACTGGGGATAAAAACAGCTAAACAAAACACTCATGTTGTCTCGTGGCTGACATCGGGACTCTGTGCGTTTAAAAACATGAATTCATACGAGCAGAAATCGATCGATCCGACTCGAAGCTTCGTACCGTCAGCTGCCACAGGGTTCATCACCTCGCATGGACGATAAAAGATGGAAGAGAAAGACGGAGATGTGTTTGTTCTCAGCTCCAGGGAATAGAAGTCACAGCCAATTAAACACCATTTCTGACATTATCATCACTGTATTGATTAGGTGCTGCCAGTCTTCTTTAAGAAATGCGTCAGGGATGTCTTCCTCTTTTTTTTGCTCATTTTAATCACTTTCAAGGAAAGACAGACTAACACAGACGAACTCTTTCTGATGAGTTTAACGATGCTTCTGTTAGAAGTTATTGTTAAATGTCATTTTCTTTAGATGGAGAGTAACGGGTCAGAAACAAAGTCCCTCCAAAGTTATGGATGTGCATCGTCAGGACAACAAAACTAATATTTTTGTGGTCTCGTGCACAAAGACCAGGAAGAGGAAGGCTTATATCAGCTTCTCCAGGTAACAAGACACAACACAAGTGTAAAATAAGAAATGATGAAGACAAATCTCTCTCACCCGTAGCGGTGTCGCACCACATCTCGGCTCAGCCTCTCGGCCAGGTAAGCACCGATCCTGTCCAGCTTCTCTGGAGCCGACACAGCGTAGAAGGTCAGCTTCTCCATGTCCGATTTACTGAGCCCATCCTGAAGGAAAACACAAGGCAGTCCAGGTTTAAAGGATAAAACCGGAGAGGTGGGAGAGAGTCAGGCACAGATCCAGACCTCCAGGAGGAACAAACGCCTCGAGTCACATCAGATTCTGCTCTGATCCGACGGGAGGAGAGCTCAGAGATTACTTTTCAACTTCTGGGATTAATTATCTTCACTCCTGTTTATCAACCTGACAGCAGCAGTGATCCGGATGTGACCTCCACTGTCGGGGATGGACTTTACTTCATGAACGTAATGTCACAGCGAGGAGAGAGAGGAGGGAGTCACCAATCATCTTACAGTAAAACCTGCACGGTAACGTCTCGCTTGCGGTGAACGCACAATTAAACAGCCGCCATTGCTGATGACGTGACCGAGGCGCAAACGTTCCCCGACTTCCCTCCTCGCTCTCTGACTCTCTCCTGGAAGCTACAGCAACAGGTGACCAAATGAAACGTCAAACTACAGTGAGCAGAAAAAACACTTCTGCCTCATTAAATCTAATCAGAGCTCATGTGTACGGGTCAAGAGTTCACCAAGTTATTTTTAGATTCATCGTCTTTTCAGAAACTTATAAAAAGGGACAGTCTGAACTTCAGCATCGGAGTAAAGATGCCGACAGACAGCCAGTATAAATATATTGTCGCCAGGTGTCGTACATAACGAAGGGGGATTGAGTTCAGACCGACTCTCCCCTGAGTGTGTTCAGCTCCTCCGGCTCTCAGCAAGTGATAATTAATTTGACAAGGTCTCGACCATTCGAGCGTTTCCATTTCCCACAGCACCTGGTTGCTTACGCCAAAGGCCCTTGAGAAGATACTGAAAAAAAAAAAAAAAGACCAGTAAACCTCTGTGTTGTGTACGGGACGAGCCCGGCACACGTTTGGTGTTTTAATTAAACAGAGGTCAAAGAATCAAACAGGTGATAATAAGTTGTCACGGTCCTCTTATCAAAGCCGTGTCACATCTAATAGCCAGATTTATCAAAGTCTGGAGAGTTCATGTCGCTCCTTGATTGTCCAATTATTTCTGTGTTGTGGCCGGGAAGCTGTCTGGTGGTGGAGGTGTCGCTGGGTCTCCACAGCAATCTCCACACCGAGATAACAACTGGGCACCAAACCGTGTTAATGAAGACCCAGACTGTGACTCTGACCGTGACTCCGACTCTTCTGTGTGATTCGACAAGCCGTGTCAGTTCCATCAACCGGTGCTGTGAGCTGCACGCACCTGCAGAGTCGCTTTTCAATCATATTTTGATTCGTTCTTTATTGCTAATCGCCCTCATTTCACTCAGGAGCAATGACAGAACAACTTAAGTATCAATTCTGTCTCTTACAAGCAGCGGCAGAACTTTCCCACACAACCGTTCTGTTGGATCTAATCCGCCACATTATTTATCTCCATCTAATAAATTGGATTTTCACTCAGAGGGCAGTTACAGGCCGCTGAAGTCAGAGATAACATATTGACCTTCAATCTCCACTGAAATAACTTTCATTAATCTGAGGGCGTGTCATGCTTGCAGTCACTTACTTTGGGGTCCTCGGGGAAGATGTTGTCCACCAGGCGTTTGTACCTCGGCCTCAGCGGCCCACAGCAGCCACACACTCCTGGAGCAAAACACAAAAACAGGAATTATTAGCAAAGTTTACGTCAAGAAGGTCCATCATAACCTGCTGCCATCGTCTCTGACAGTCCTGAAGAAACTGTGCATCAGATATGACTTCCAAGAGGTTCTCGACTCTTGAAGTTTAGATTTTTTTTTTTTTTATCACAGATCGCTTGAGAAAACTTGACATTAAAAGAAAAAAAGTATTGGGACGTTCAACATGACTCCATGTGTTTTCCTAACTCCAGCGGAGAAACTGCAGACGACGTGATGCCACGACGCTGCTCCTCTGACTCACATCGAGCTGTGAGAGGCCGAGGAGAACCAAGTTCACTCTAGATTCAAGAGGCGGCTGCGATAGGTCATCTCCTATCGACTAACATGAATTAGTGTGACCAGCAGCCGCCTCCTGAGTCAGTGAGAAGTGATGAGTCATCAGAGTCCAGGCTCAGCGGTTTGAGGTGATGAAGTTAAAGTCACAGCGGAGACGATTACAGAGCAGCCGACAGGTGAACCGACAGGAAACTGCTGGGTTGACTGTGGTGCGTTCACTGACACTTTAAATGGTTTGAGTTAGTTTAATCCTGCAAGGTCGGTGCAATCAATTAATTCTGGTCCCGGTCGAAAAAAGTCCAACAGTAGTTCTTCGTCTTTTCCCTGATGAATTGACTTCGTCAAGTCCCGACACCTCGATTCAAGGTCATCTAACACTTTACATGTCATCCACATCTCCATATTTCAGTAAATATTATCATCTAGCTGTGATGTCAGGAGCAAACTGTCCATTCACAGCCAGTCAAGAATCCTCAGACTTTCTCGTGTGTGTCGAGACTCTTGTGATGTTCTTTCCTGATCAATGAGCGTGACGATCAGAACAGTGTGTCTTTAACCAAATGTCAGTGCTTTGTGTCTGAAGGAGCAGCAGACCACAACCGGAAAGGTCACAGCAGCATTCAGCTCGTCTGACAGACGATCAATGAGGGAAGCCTTTTAGCATTGGAGACCGAACGTCAGACAAGCATGTCAGATGAAACATACTCTCCCTGTAGAAGGCAAAGACAGAAATAGAACTTGTGGTATGATAAAGGAAGCTGTTGATGCGGCGGCTCCCAGTGGGTTCCAACACCAGCCGACGGCGGACTGATGGCCTAGAGAGTCGGAGCCCTCAGAAAACACTACGAAGGTCTTGCAAAGCTGTAAGTATTACATGCAGGTGTGTTGGATCATAAACTGACTGTGAAAGAACCCAAAACTCCTGCACACTTGAACATCACCAATCACCAAACTTCTTTTATGGATACAATTTAAAAATACGTCCAGCCATCCATCCAGAAACTACAAATCCTTGACATATCAGAGGACCTGAAAGCCGACGACGACCTGCATGTCGCTTAAAATATCCTCCAATCAAACAGCGTCATGACAGAGCGACACAACGAAGAGTCAGAAGCTCGTTATCTGACGACAGCAGGTCTGAAACTGAAGCTCTCACATGGCTGCACACATTCCACCATGATTACCTGGAAGAGCCACCTGCTTTTCCACCTCAGACTCAGGAAATTAACTTCTGGGAGGTGGGGCACGTCATTTCCCAGGAGTCCCTGCTCAGACAGTTCACAGAGCTCCCAGGGTACCTTTCACCTTACGTAAAGACCTCTCAGGTGACGTTGGGTCACCTTAACACCTGCAGAGTTTATTTCTCAGCTGAGGTGCAGCAGAGTTTGACGGCAGCCCCCCCGGGGAGTCTGGATATTAATCAACTTCATTAGCGCTATCAGCGGCCTGTCACAGAGGAAACCTTTGCAGCGCTGCGGCTCCAAAGCGTTCATTATAGATCCTGCAATTACCTGCCACATTAGGGCGCGGAGCGGCGAGGGAGCTGCCGTGTTAGTGCAGTGTGACCGGCCAGCTTTAATGGAATTCAGCTGAGAATGTGAAGATGTGAGGAAAAAAAAAAAAAAGTCTAGTGACCCTCTGTGAGCCTCCAGCTCCACATAAAGTCACCCAGACCAGAACGATGAGAACACTTAACTTTAACAGCACCTTTCAAAGGACTTTACTGAATGCAGCCATGGATCAGTTTGGCCTTCAAAGGTACTTGATGTGGTGAGAGAATACTTTTGATTGATTGCCAGCAGGTGTTGTTGGCTGATGTCAGGTATGGTTGGTTTTAAACTGTAAATATGCTTCAATCGTCTATCGGATTATTACAACATTTACTGTAATGCTCAACTGAGACGCTGACTGACTAACGTACTTCCTGTCTTCCTGCAATAACATCAGATTTCTACAACAATCTGCTTTCTGTCCCTGTGGCAGATGAATTCTCTGTGGACAGTTAATTAAAAATCACAAGACATGTTTTCAAACGATCTGCTCAGGAGATGATGTCACACTCCCAACATCCTTTACTAACCGATCTTCTCGTGCTGTCCTCAGCTCAGGAGTCACGCTGTAAAAAGTTAAATATCTTCTAGGCTATAAAGTTAATTCTGTTAATCCGTGCATTTATATGGAACTAAGCTTCAGGAGCGTTCCACCTTAACTCTCCTCCAGGTTACGTCTCATTCTGAGATCGACTCTTCTCCACTGGCAGGACGGCGGCGAGCGGAACAAGCTGCTGCAAACATGAGCTGTTCAAAAACTTTCTTTTATCAACTCTGTGTACACAAACAATGTTGTCAGTGCTGGTGTTCATGTGTAGAGACCCTGGTGATGCTACCAGCAAAGTTTCATGCTGTGTCCAGACTTCTTACTGTTTTAAAAACAGGAGATTTTGATGCTATCCTAAAAGTGCCCGCAGCACTCCCATTGAAAATGACCCGAAAACTGAAATACGGTGAATCTTAAAAGAGCCTCTTTCATCGTAATTATACTTTTACACAAACGTTTGACTCGGGTACATTCACTAAAAAAAGCCTGGGCTGCATTTTGCAAAGAGTTTGACTGAAGTGAGTTCTTCAACATTTTCAGATGGATCTTGATGAAAAATAAAACATCAGGCGTGTTTAGTTGGCTCGTATCTGAGCGAGTAAAATTTGAGCTCAACTATCTTAAATCATGTGTAATCAGTTCAAAATTACAGGTGATACAGGACTATTACAGAATACGCTCTGACGAGTGGCAGTCAAGGTTTTTTTTGGAGGCCTGTTCCAAGACATTTAGTTATAATCTCAGGATAATCGTCTGCAGCAGCTCACACTTACACAGATTGACATTTGCTGGGAAAGATTGTTTCCTACAGTTGTTTCTTCCTTCCAGTTATAGAAAGTGAATTTAAGGTGAGTCTGGAGAAGCAAGCAAGCGTTTATCAAAAACAAGTGTATCAGCTTCAAACCAGTTGTTTCTATAGTTAATCTGAAGTCACTATATTCTAGTCTGGTCGATGCTTTGGAGAAAATAAGTAAAATAAACACCAGGCGTGGGTTGAAAATACATTATCTAAAGCCTTCAACAGTGTCATTAAGGAGGCCTGACTTGGTTATTTACCACTGAACCTTCAAAAGGTGAAAACAGGTGAAGATGCATAGATGTACACACACACACACACACACACACACACACACACACACACACAGCAGAGTGTGTGTAGACGTTGAAGATGAAATGAAACACCTGGGAGGTCGCGGCTCCTCCTGCGCTCACAGCCGGCGGACGGCTCGGCCCTGAGCTGCAGAGATGGCGGCGATACGACAGCTTTCTATTTCCATCCTCATTACTCCGCCTGTGATTCGCTCCTCCGCAGCCACTCAGGGGGAAAACGAATCGGCCTAAATGGGAGTTTGGTTTCAAGTGTCTGACTGAGAGAATACGAGTGCAATTATGATCTAATACCGCAGACTGCCTGGAGGTGATTCCTGCCTCTGCCGAGGAAAACGCTCTGGTGTCTGAAGCTTCACAGGTTCGTTCTGCGTGTCAGAAACAATTAAGAAAGAAAAAAAACTGCACAAGGGTTAGGATCATCGAACGTAAACGCTTTACTGAACACATTGATATTAATGATCCTGCTGCTGTGACCGTTTTAAGAATTGAGGCTTCATTCATCAAGAGGGAAGGTCATTAAAACACGGAACTGCAGACAATTAATCGATGTAGATGATTGATGAATTGTTTTAATCTTTAATGATCCGAGCTTTTCAAACATGAGCTGCTGCCTTTCTGTTCCTCGACACTGTCAGTTTGATATCTGAATTTTGGACAGTCGGTTGGAGAAAATAAGATCATTTAGAAACGTTAATCCGGCTTGTGAGAGCTTCACTGAGCGTCTGTGATGCTTTGGCATTAAAACAAATATATTTCCTGCACTCAGGCCTGGTCGACTTGTTTGTCTGTGTGTGTGTGTAGAGTCATCGGTGGAAGAAAATGAATGACAGCAGCTCCAAATTATATTAAAACCCATTCCGGCTAAGAGCATCATGGGCTCAGTACTGTAATAGAGGCGATGCATCAGTTTGAGTGTCCGGCTATAGATCTGCAGAGAGAGCTGCATAATCACAGCGGCGAGCGGCCCAGAGATCGAGAGATTTTGGTGGTCACACGGTCTGATGAATTATACCCCAACACAACTAACTCAGCGGGCTGAGAAGAGGCTATTACAGAGGAACAAATCCATCATCCTGCTGCCACGGATCACAACGGGAAGAAGAGAGAAATTACTCACATGTAAATGCTTTAACACCCGCCCACCGTCAGGTCAGCGGAGATATCTTTAGAAATACGCAGCACAGCAGGAGATTCACAGGCATGTTTTATTTTAGCCAACACGTTTGACCGAATATTTAAATCCGTGTACATCTACAGTATTTCTATCGTCAGTGGATCCAAGTGCGGCTTTTTCTTCAGAGCTGCGTGTTGGGTAAAGATTTTTCATCATGGAGCTGACTGCTGCTCTGCACCTGAGCAGAGAACCAACCAAACCTTTATGTTTTATTGATTCATGGGAGACCTAGCTGTCCAGCCTACATACCCAACACTGAATAAAGAGACAGAGAGCAACACACACACACACACACACACACACTGAAGTCAGGAGCCGGGGGTGTACTGTGTGTGGATGTGTTTCGAAGCATTAAATGTGATAAAAAATTGGAAACTTCACGAGTAACAAGGGTTTTATAAAACGACTCCACGTTCAACAAAGATCAGATGTTCTGTATGACATCACATGTACAATCTGCATGAATACAGAATCATATCATATTAAAACGTTTGAACGGGAATACATTCATTTCAGTTAAAGTCAAACTCTCACCGAAATGTAAACTAGCCTTTTTTTTGTGAATGTACCCGAGTCAAACCTTCGTGTAAAAGCATAATTACAACGAAAGAGGCACTTTTATGATTTACCTTATTTTTCGTTTTTCGGCTGAAACTCATTTTCTGTGGGAGTGCTACGGGCACTGTTATGCTTTTATGCATCTAAATCTCTATTTTCAAAACACTAAGAAGGCTCAACAACATGAAGCTTTAAATGAAAAACAAAATAAGCTGTAACTTCACTGAGACTGTTCAGGAAGTGTAACAGCTCATTTCTTCTGTCTTTTCTCTCTGCTTGAAAGGTGAAGCAGAAAATAAACTGCAACACTCATTTAAAAATGGGGCTCATCAGAAAGAGGGTTTGGTGTCGAGCCTACCGGACTTCAGTATGCCGGGTCTGTTTGAGGCTCGGCTGTAGTTGAAGGCTCCGTCAGCCTCGGTCCGAGGAACCTGCCGGTACCTCCTCAGGATGCCTCGTCTCAGGTTGACACAGAAAGACGGCATGACTGGAGCGACTTCCTGTTCCTTTCAAACTGTGGTTTTCACAGGTCGCACGGCTTCAGTGCTCAGACATGAAGTCCTTCAGTTAAAAAAAACAGACAACTGTTTCAAAGTAAATCCAGCACCAGAGAGTCGGGCCGATGTTTCACTCACAGAGATGAATAATTCTTGCCTCCACTGCACCTGACCAGGTAAGACCGACCACAACAACATCCCAGCCTCACCTCTCTCAGGACTCTTCCTGCCACAGGTTCTTTAGAGACATCATCACGCTGACAGACAAGGAAACCAGCCAATGGGACGTCAAGTAGGAGCTGCATGTCTATCAGCGCCTGGGATTACCCCTCATTCTGCCAGAGAAGACGAGACGCTGCCGGGGCTGATGCGGGCCTTTCAGGGGCGGCTCGGGTTACCGGCCTCTGTGTTCAGAGGAAAACGTGATCCAACAGACCGATGAAGACAAAACCAGGAACCAGAACAGCCTCAGAAAGTTCATTTTTCAATCCATAATAATCCCTGAAACACTCGCGCACTGTTTTTACCATCAGCTCATCACGACATGCTGCGTGTCCATGTGTGCTTACAGTCCGAGACCCGTCAACTGTAACTGGATCTCTGTCACATCATGTAAGAAAGCTGGTTTCCTTTATCACCTGAGCAAACAAAGCTACACCTGGTCAACACAGCTGGATTCTGCTGGAGGCTTCTTATATATTCTGTTCTTATTCTCTATATGTGTCTAATATTAACTACTGCTCATCATACTCTCTGAAGTATTCGGCTTCAGAAATCTGTGGCTAGCAGCCGCTGGCTAATTAGCTCAGTTAGCAGTGGAGCTAAGGGGCCCTTACAGCTGACTAGACTCCAGATGACCTTAAATCATGAGGGGAGGCAACACACCTGGACACCAGACCGGATCTGAACTCAGCCTCTGAGAGAGACGGAGGTCAGTCTGAAGACAGGTGATTCACAGCGTCTCTGACCAGGACTGTGACTCTGTTACTGTGAACTGAGGGTTCATTTGGACCGAACCAAAAGTGACTGTGGAGACGAACCAACTCTGTTCTGGTGACTCAGCTCATGTCCAGTTTGAATGAAGTCTGTTTTACGACGAGTTAACGAGAAGATAACTCTCATCACAGTTCAGTTAAAGAGAGAAACTTGAATTCAGACTGTTTGAATTTTTCTGTTTAGCAAAGAAAACTGGTGTCAAAATATTTCCTTTATTGATTTATTACACTAGTGGAGTCACCAGCGTTCAGTTACGCATTAAGAGTCAGAGGAGACGAGTCACTTCTAAGCGTCCTGCTGACAGGAAACATCAGACAGGTTGACTTTAATGAAAACATCAATAACTGTATTTCTTACTCAGCTTCATACGGGGAGTTTACTTTGAGTCAGTCCAGAGGCTGATAACTGACATATTTTCTGTCATTTTCTTCCAGACTTGAGTATCCACACAAAGACAAACAGCCCGACAGTGAATCTCACCTCCAGCAGCTCCGTCTGCTTTAATCTACACCTGAACCGTCTGTGAGGTGGTAATCTACAAGATTAAAGTCTGCCCTCGGCCTTCCTGATTAATTCTTCGGCCTTTGACGAGCAGATGAAAGCCGTGACAGCGTTCTCGCTCCACGCTGTCAGTCTGACGCCTGACAACATCTCTCTCACGGCGCCCTTGTTCTGCTCAAGTTTTCGGGGTTGGAGTGGAGGGAGCAGATTGCTAACACGCCCCTGTGGGGTGACACTGCTCGCTGATGCGACGCCGTCCTTGGAGATGAGAAACATTAATAAAGAAAGTCTGTGAAGTCGCGAGACAGAAGTTTGATTTAAATGAGCCAGTGGTGTCTGAAGGACAGCGACGGGCGGCGGAGTGTCAGAGAAAATCATCCTGGTTCAGATTTGTGAAGGCAAACCTGGAACAACCCGGCTCCTACAGGACTGCAGATGAGGACAGTCGGACACTGAGGGCCATTTCAAAGATTAAGAGCTGATACAGAAAGGATGCCTCATTCAGCCCCGACGCTGATCTGCAGACAGATCTATTAAATGGTAACTATTACGCTGAAGCAAAAACAAGTTAATCCACTTCATTCTCTTCACTGTGACCCTGAACGCAGCATTAAAACCAAAGCCGGCTAATAAAGCTAATCCAGTGAATCCAGCAGCCTCAGAAGGTAAATAAAATATCAGAAATCAGGAAAAAGTGTACGTCACAGTTCATCAGTCCAATGCGATCATACGTCAATACAATGACGTCAAAACTGAATAAAAGCTGTATTTAATCACAATTCCAGAGAGGATTAGCAGTTCTGACTTGACTTTTAACAAGTGATCCATCAGAACAGTAGCTCCCTATTTCTCTGACACCATGTCAGTGGTTTAACACTAATGATGATTTCAACATTTGATCCGCGAGAACAAAAAAAAAAAGACTGCATAAAGCCCACGGAGACGCTGTAAATGATATTCAGTCCGAAGAAGTAAATCTGTCTGAAGTTCCCGAACTCAACCCGCACAGGACTCAGGCTACAAAGAAACTTCAGATTAAAAGACGATCCCACTTTTCACATCTGTCTCAGAAACGGCTGCTGAAACTGTCGGAGACACAGAGGAGCAGTAAATATGAAGAGTCACGACTGCAGAGTCAGAGCAGAAAGTTTAACTTCAACACAGAAAACTATCACAGTGATGGCTGACGGATGTGAGAGTGCTGCGTGCTGCATTTACTCATCTTTAGACTCTCTGACTGTTATTTATGCGTCGTGCGAACAGTGTTTGCTTTCTTTGCCTCTGAATAGCTGGTGGGCTCATTGACTTGCATCACCACGTCCTGCTTTTGAACCTTGAAGGACGCATGCACAAAAACAGATGATGACCCATAAATTTACAGCCTCCCCGTCGCTCTGCTTCGGTCCCGGCCAGACGGATATCTAAATTTAAACTGCTTAAAAATCAGTTTTTGTTTTCTCTCTGTGGCCCGCAGTTCTGGCCGGGTTCAGCAGTCAGCAAGATTATCTGACCACATGCAAGATTTCTCAGCGACGCCAAAAAAACAAAAAACAAAACCAGAGGTCTCTTTCGCCTCTTGTCAACAGACGGTTGGGTGACCGTGCACATGCTCCTTCACATTAACATCACTTTCACACCTTTTTAAACACCGGCAGCTCCAGAGGAACAAAACACAGATGTTACAAACATAATTATGGTCTTCATCCACCTCGACAAGTCTCTACGACTGGCCGTTTATTAAATGACAATACAGGTGACTGGATTTTGGATATCGTGATACAGAAGTGTCGTCTCTTCTGGTTTTGAAGGCTCAAGTGATGTCGTTAGTAAATGAACGTTGCAGAGAGGAGAGTGCCGAGTTCAGAGGTGATCTGAACTCCAGACATCTCACTCAGCGTTGTTAATACAAAGCACATTAAACTTTTTAGGTCTTTAACTCTTTAGGCCATATTTCAGAATATATAAATTAACTGTGAAACTGAACCAGGAGGAACATCAACAACATCTTATCTGAGTCTTAATTTGATTCTTCCCTCACACACAGAACTGTTTTCTGAAGCTGTAGATCTTGTTCTTATTTCAGGAAAAATATATATATGTTTAACTTTTTCACTTCACAGAGGTTATTCATCGACATTCCCCATTATTCAAACAATAATGCGATTTCGGTTGGATCAGAGGACATCAGACTGTACCGTCTTCAGCACGCTCTCCTACCCTGTGGCTCTGCCTTATAAACATTTAACCAGCACCAGGAAACACTCTGCACGTTGTGATAAATGTGCTGTGTTCAAATTGAATTATGATCCAACTGTAGATAGTGGATTTATTGCAGGGGGGGCCGATGGAAGCTCAGTATTTCTCATTTAAATATTCATGTAGGGTAGACAAAGGCAGGAAATGGAAACCGAGCCCGATGAAATCCCAGGGTTCAGTTTCCGAGCCGGAGGAGGAAGAGGCGGTGGAGGATGGTGTCACGAGAAACCCGATCCCCCCTGGAAATGCTCAGGTGGGAGGGCAGGAGATGGTGACGCACATCCGAAATCTCACAACAACAAAAACAATCAAAAGATTCTCTTTTAACCCAAGACCACCAACGAGGACACAATTCATTAACAAATAACTGTACAGACTGTTGTTCCTATAAAGATTACGAGGAATACTTATTTTAAAAAAGGAAAAGATGGAAACACAGTGTTAGTTGAGGATTTCACGGCTGGGCTGAAGGTTGGCCGTCCTTTCAACCTTCAAATCACCAACCAGGTCTCCGCAGGTTCTCCAGTTATGAAAAGGACAACAGCAGGATCTCGAATCCATCATCTCAACATGAAGCCCAGAACATCACAGTTCACTTCAATGACCACAAATAGACCCTCAGGTCTGTGTCCAGCAGGGGACAACCTCATCACGGAAAAAACCACGCAGGGCGTTTCCGAAAAATCTTCAGGAGCCGCAAGATAACGACCAGTTAACCACGTCCACGGCCCTCAGTATTCAGGCGGCAGCGTAGACGGCCAGGGGTCCTACTCAATACCAGGGAGGTCTAGTTAATAATGTGAACCCTCAGAGTACATCCACTGACATTTGGGCCTTTAGAAACACATTAAAAACAGAAGCTACCGTTCCTCCAGCCGGCCGTTTCATCAGTCTGCCAGCGAGGGGGTAGCTAACACCCAGAGGCTCGAAGAATGACTCCAGCGGCCGAGCTGGGAGATCCATCAAAAGCAGCAGGGGAGGGGATGATTGCAGCGCCGACCCATCTATCTCAGAGCGAATTACAGCCACCGCAAGGGAGAAATCAACCACAGAAGGGAGAAGGAGGAGTGGGAGAGGTGGATGGAGAGAGCGAGGAGGAAGAGAGGAAGGCATGGAAGTAGAAAAGGAAGAGGAAAGAAGGAAGGAAAAAGAACAAAAAGGGACGGAGGCAGATGAAGTGTAGGAGGAAAAAACTAAGTAATAGAGGAAAGGCAAAAGTAAGAAGACAGAAAGATGGAAAAATAAATAAGATGATGCATGAAAGGAGAGATTAATGAGAAGGAAGCGACAAACAGAGGTAGGAAAGATCCAGAGAAGGAGGCCATAGGGAAGCAAGGGAAGGATGGATCGATGCAGGGGAGGAAGGAGACGCTGACAGAGCAGGATGGTTAGGCTACAAGGTGACAAATGAGCCCAATATTCAGTCGGTTCCTCCTCCTCTGCTCGGCCGGCATGCTCCCCTTCACCTCCACACAATGAATCTCTGAAGAGACTGAGGACGAGGACATCCATCATCCATCTGATGTCCTCAACAAACCCCGGCCCTACAGACAACACATCATCCAGGTACTATAAAAACAGCACTTTCATTTTTATTGACCCCCAAGAATTTTCTAAAATGAGACTCCCACACTTGCAACAAGGAGTATCGCTCTTCACCATCCCTGAACCAGCGTCTCAGCGGTGGGACTGATATAACTGAGGCTGGTGGGCGTCCAGCGGCAGGGAGGCGGTGCGATGCAGAGGCCAGACACAATTACCTGTCTAAGCCTTTTATCGATGGAGGGAGATGGAAGTAGAGGATTTAGCTGCACATTCCTCTTCATAAATCCTCAGAGAGCTCAGGAACCTCCAGCAGGTCAAGGTTTGTTTGGATCTCCGGTCATTCGTTCACCGCAACGACAAAGAAGCTACACAACAGTGGACGCACACGGACTCATAGTGGTGACATTAATCAAGTTGTGCTGGTTACCAAACTCAAACAAACCTTAATCACAGGTGACAAATCAGAGCGAACAAAACCACAATCAAGTAAAACAGCAGAGCACTGATTAGTCAACTGGAAGGAAATTAATCGGCAACAGTTTGTCAAATATTGGCAGGTTCGAGCTTCTTGAATCTGAGGATTGGAAGGTTTCTCTGTTGCTGATGACAGTCGAGAACCCAGAGAAACTTCATTTACTGTTGGCTGGACAAAGGCAGCAGTTTTGAATAAGTTATTTGCTTTGGTTCTTGGAAATTGTGATAAATAGTTTCCAAAATGTTGTGACATCTTATAGCTGAACAATGAGTGAACGACCGTCTTAATGTCCCCTTCAAAGTCAAGGAGGATGTTAGTGGAGAACTGATCTGAACTTCAGCTTTACTATGATTTAACTGATGAAACTGTGAGACGTCTAGTTACTAATCTCTGGCCGGGTAACAGAGACGACACCGGGCCCAACAGATAGATAGAGTCGAGTATCGACGGCGTAGCGCTGATAAAATGGACAGGATGATGGATCGTGACTGAGAGTGAGCTTGTTGTCAGAAGATACAAATAAAATCCAGTTAGAAAAATGAGCAAAACCAGTTTAGAGCTCCACTAGATATCCAAACCCATCATGATTCCCTATTAGTTAAAACAGTGTCTTCAAAAAGAGGAAACATTAAAAAACACCACAATTAAAAATAAGAACTGCATTAAAGAACATAGTTCTAGCAGTAAAACGTTAAAGGGCTGCTGCCAACACCATCGCTATCATCTTCATGATCAATCAATCAATAGTTTGGTTTGAAACGTTTCAGAAAATGTTGAGAAGAAATCGAAAAGATTCTTCATTAACTTCAAGAAAAGCAGCAAATCCTCCCAGTGAAGACGCAGGAACAAGCAAATGTTTGACACGTAATATGAACAATGCGATTCATTTTAATTGATCAGCTTATCAGTTCATTGACTGATCACACACAGGCCTAAGAAAGAAAAAGTGTAGATTTGATATTTTATCTGTTCACGGTTCTCCAGTTATAACAAAATATTAAATCAACTCTCCTGTTTCCGACTGGACTGTTCATACTTGTTAACCCAACACTGATGGATCTGGTGGTGGAGTAAACGTTCTCCAACAGGGGGCACCACACCGCCGTGCCGGCCCGATTCCTAGATTCTGCTCAGACTCCTGAGTGCAGCGTAATCCGGCCTGGTTCTCGAGTCACCACAGAGGGTCGGATCGTCGCGGAGACCCGGTGACACCGGCGTGATTAGAAAAGTTCCTCGGCTCTGAAGGGACGATAATTGGAGCGCCGCAGCAGAACATAAAGACCAGCGCAGCTTCACAGATCCAGTTATTAAATCTGACACCGACCCGATAACCCAGACACAATAACAGATTACCAGACGTTTGATTTTCGACCTCTGCTAATTAAAATCGCTGTCGTACAAAACCCGACGTCAGTTTCCAGCACGGTTCACGGTGAGATTCACCAGGAGGCGTCAGAGGGTGGAGGAGGGTGGAGGAGGGTGGAGCCACTCAGTCGACATGTTTCACCGTGTTTTTAAATTCATTTTTACAAAATTACAATATGGATCTTTATCTCACTCGGACATCTGCTTCAAAAGAATACATGACATCATCGGGATGAAAGTGGACTGGAGCGCAAGTAAAATATACACACACATATGTACACTCCTACACACACACACACACACACACACACACACACACACTTCATTGATACATGACATACACAGAGGTGATCCATGTGTGACACACTGTAATGACTTTTCTGTGACATTTCCTCAGTGTGCACGACTCAATATCCATCCAGAAGTTCCCAGCTGGCCGCGGCGTCAGATATGTTGTTTGGACAAACACAGATACTCACAGGGGGAGCTTTCAGTGTGTGTGTGTGTGTGTGTGTGTGTGTGTGTGTGTGTGTGTGTGTGTGTGTGTGTGTGTGTGTGTGTGTGTGTGTGTAAATGTTAGATTGTGTTGGTTGTAAATAATCTTGTCTGAGAGGATCCACGGTGCTCAGCCTTCAGAGGGCGGACACAAGACTTTTTATTTAACGTCAGGTGATTAAACTCAGCGCTACTCCTGCACTGGTAGTTACCTGGTCGAGGGTCATCTGAGGTCACAATACTCGACCTGCGATGCACAAGATGGAAGATATCCAGTGATCAGCACCGCCGCTGGCAGTCAGGAGGGGTGAAACAGAACTGAACTGATACGCGCTCGGTCTGGACACAGACGGCCACGGGGCAGAATTAAAATGTCATCCACGAACATCGAACTGTACGAGGCCTCGGCTGCTCCCTGAAAATGACGACATGCTTTGAGTCTGAAAAAAAAAATCAGCCTCATCTGAAACCAGTTTCTGTAAAACAATAATTTTGATAGTCGACTGATCTTGAACTCCAGCTAAAGACGACGTCACACGTCCACAACTCAAAGACACTCAGGTTACTGTCACAGAGAGAGATGAGGACGGGAGCCGTTCACTGCCTCAACATTAACTAACTGATTAATGATGGCCGCTCTGTGAGGATGCATTAAAATACACAAACACAGAGTTCACACACTCACTGTGAAGCTGCTCAGTGTGTGTGTGTGTGTGTGTGTCACTTCACAGGCTGACGGAGTGTGATGAGAGGTGTCAGTCTGGTAATGAAGCCGCTCTCGAGTGTTAGCCTTGGAAGCTGAAGGGGGGATTCTCAGAGAGATCTCTGTTACTCAGCTCTTCTCTCCAAACACAAGAGATGTGAGCGACCGCGATACAAACTGCAGCCGTGACAAACTTCACTGTGACGTCTCTGTACGCACTCAAACAGGAACATCTGCAGCCACACATCGTATCCACACAGCAGCCATTTTCCTAAAAGGAAGTTTAACCTTCCAACTCGAGCTACGTATGAATGAGAACTGCATGTGTGCTCACTGCTCCTGCACAGACCTGAGATCCAGCAGGACCGAAGCTGCTCCTCTCTGCAGCATTTCAAAACATTTATATGACTGCGTACGAGTTCAGGACGATCCAAGTCAACAGTGACGGACCTGCTGCTTCACTGATGACAGTCGCAAGACATCAAGAGACGACTTCCATCTTCTATCTGCCATCAGTTTCATGTCGGCTCACACCGGGAGCTCAGGCTGAGCGATGGAGGGATCAAACTCCTGCTTTCCTTCTTCCCCCCACAGTGCTGAGATACGTATCCATCAAAGAAAAAGACGAATCACCGTCACACAGGTTCCTCTGACTCCTCCGTCTGTTCACATCTACTCGATTACGTTTGAATCCTGAACCTGAGAATGAAGTACGACCAATAAAAATCATGTTTCCTACAAGCAGCGGCCGGATCTGATGAACAAACTTTTTACTGTAACAGCAGGAAAACTGAGACGCCGTCCAGTCCGGGAAGCACAGCGGGAATTCAATCCTAATCACTTTAGCAGCTGATTCCTCGCTCAGATCAGGCTGATAAATAACTGAACAGGGTCATTTTTAAAGAAAAATGTTGTGAATGTCAGAAATATCTCCAAGTGTTAGAATCTGATATTTTGGGATGGATTTATTTTAACACCACCGTCACAGTCAGAACAGTGCTCAGACCCTGAAATAGCTTTTAAACCATCATGCCAAAGTGAAACCACACATAACTAACATGGCTTTTATTTAAATGGACTTCTCTACGTTGTAACTTAGTTTCTGAAAGGCCAACAGAAGTTAAATAATCCTCTGGTCTGCCAGGAAACAGGATCCTCATCAGTCCGATCTGTGAGTGGGGAGATTTTCTGCTGCTTCCTCTTTTGACAGACAGTCTCAAAGTCTCAATGAGGCAGCGAGCAGACTGCCAAACGCCACCGCGGGAAAGAGATCTACAGCATTCACGGGCATATGGTGCTGTTGATGCAACACCACTTGAGTTTATTTGTGCTGAAAAAACACATCTGCTGAGCGCAGTGACGCGGCGGCGACTGAGGGGGGGAAGTTAAACAAGAAGAAAAGTGTCTTAAAATACAGTTCAGATTGTTTCCTGTGACGCTGCTTCACTCCACAAAACAGACTTTTAAAAACGCAGCAGAGATGTGAAATGGTCGCAGAGGAGCCGGAAAACATCGACCAGCTCAGATCTGGAGTCAGGGAAACATTTCACAGATCTGATGCTGCTGCTGTGTACAGTTTCCTCGCCGCTGTTCTGGAGACAGTTGTGTGTTTTACTTCATGTTACAAACTATTCAACTTCTTCCACAACTTCATGACTCATCTGAGCTGAATCATCAGCTTCTGAATGGATCAGGATTTGGGCTGAATCCAGTTTTGATACTGAGGTTTCCAATTTTTACCCTGATGGAGATAGAAAAGCATCATCAGCGTGTCCCAACGAGCTCCACTCATTCGTGCAAATACAGTAACAATTGTTGGGTTAGCATTAGCAGAGGCTTAACTGAGTTCTGACACGGCTGTAAAAATGATCTTTGAACAGGGAAGTTGATGGATCAGATCCTGCCTCGATTCCTCTGAATTTCTGGTGCATTAGCAGGTAAATTTGAAGCTCCACTGAGTCAGTGTGAATATTAATAACTAAAAACTAATAACTGGATTGGAGCCGTGCATCAGTATTAAGCTCCACAGATCAGAGTCAGAAACAAACTCTGGTGTTGTGGTGGAGACGCATCAGCAGCTGATGTAAAACGTGAGCGAGGACAGACGGACGTCTCCTGCAGTCTGACAGGACGGCAGATGACGGACATCACGTGACTGCAGCTGCAGAGGAGTGATGGCCGGCGTCCAGCAGTAGACCGAGGCAGTGGACCGTGTAATTACCCTACTATACAATTTATGGAGGTTCTGTCGGTGCGCTGAGCGGTGAGACGCCTTCAGGTCCGAGCATGATGGAGCAGAGAGCCGGTCAGAGTCCTGAAGCTCTGCAGTCAGTCATGTGACTTTAATCTGCCATAATCTGGCCGATGTTTACTTCCTAACAGCTGTTTGTTAAATTTACACGAGGTTGTTTGACTTTGACCAGAGCGGGGACGTTACTAAATAATCGTTAATCGAGTCGTCTTTGCTGTGAACATACTGTATTACAGTTTGTAAAATTTCTCTCAACAACTCACAAAGTTGAGTGTTTTTTTAAGGGAGTCTGGTGAAGTTCTACATCAGTTACTGTTGGGTGTGTTCAGGTTGTTCTCCAACATCTGCAGGTTCAACCACATTTTAGTCAATTCAAAAAGTGAACAAACACCGGACAACTGGTCAGAAACACACTCTCATTACACACTGCAGACTGAACATCATAAATCATAAAAATCGGCGATCAATATTCAGTGGATTGAGCACGATTGTTTATCATGGCTTTGCTGGATGTTGCCACGCTCAGTCAATTGCTGATCAATATCTTATTAAGTTTAATAAGGTGCGTTTGTGCTGGAGTTGTGCAAATACATGAGGCAGCTGTGAGATACTGAAGAAGTCTCATTTCACCTTGTTTGTTTGGTTTTGTTTGATCATCAGCACAAACTGCTTCCATAAGTTATTTTTCTATAAAAACAAATTGAACAGCGGCAACGTGTCGACTACACATTCACAAGCTTCACTTACAGAAACGTTTTAGCGTCGGTGAGGTCTATGAGAGGTGAAGTCAAAAAAAGCCTTTTAAAACAAGTTGTGAGTGTTTTAAACCCAGAGAGAAAATCCAATTAACTGGGACTTCCTCCGAATGAATCTCTATCAGCAATCAAATCTCCTCGATCTGCCAGAGACTGAATTAAACTGATCACATTAGGACTTCAGCCACGGGCGTATCAATTAGTCCTGCAGCGGAGAAAGAGACTCCAGGAACTCAGTATTCTTGGAAGAACAGCCGTCTCAAGTTTCCCCCCAGTTTCATTTTGGAAAGTGAGAACGTTGGCGCTCTTTACGAGCCTCCCTGAGGCTGCAGCGACACCGAGCAGGTAACACGAGCTCAGACCAGATGATCAGGAGCCCTGACCTCAGAGTCATCCGTGTTTTGTTTTGCTCTTAAACCTCTAAAAAAAATTATATATGTATACACATGTGATTTAATCTGTAGATTCATCTGAAATCCATCCGTGTTACTTTTATTTATTCCTCTTTAAGCAAAGATGAGTTTCTGCTCCGACTGCAGGAGAAACTGTAAAAAATTCATTTAAAAGAAACAGCCAATAAAATTATGCCTTTTTAATTTGACACGTAAAATTTGACAGGTCAATATGAATGTATGTGACTCTCTTGTGTTCAGATCACACCTGATGGTTTATTTTTGATTAACATAATAAGAAGTGCACATTTTTCACATGTGAATGAAATTTATTATGAGGAAATGTTCATTATAATTCATTTAGTCTTAACTGTCATATCTTTTAAGACAGACCAACACTGATGAGACCAAATTGATCACTCAATAATAATCAATAAATAAAAATAATAAAATGTGAATGTTTCACTAATTTTGTCAGACCAACCAGGAAGCACTTCTTGTTGTACACTTCCACCAATCAGATCAAGGATCCAAACAGCAGACCTGATCACTCACAATCTATCAACATCATCAGCTTTCTAATCAAAGCAATACCACACACACACACACACACACTTATACAAACCAATCAGTTCGTCCGCGGCCTGTTATAACTCTGTGATAGTGTCTGCAGCTCTGCAGCTGTCAGCTGT
>JARJLU010015317.1:0-13083 GCA_030272975.1 Sparidentex hasta
ATATGCTGCATATTTATAATAGAAGCCTACTGCAACTGTGCTTTTTTTTACCATTAAATGTTTTAATATTTTATATTTTATAATGTTCTGACAGTATATATGTTATTGTTATTGTTATTATTTGTCTGCATGTTCTTGACTTTGAATGGGAGCTGCTGTAAAGTATTTATGTTTCTGATTTATATATTATGTAGTCAGTTGTCCATATTTTAAGTTTAATTAAATGAACCAAGATAGATGTCACATTTACATGTCACGGTGTGGTTATTATAGACACAGATTAATATTTAACAGCGTTACATACCCCCACCTGCCCCAAAATTGTTTTCAAAAAACACCAATGCCACCACATCCATCCCCCGCACTTTCGAAAAGCTTGCTACACCCCTGCCTGATGTTATCTTTGATGTTCTTGAGAACCAGTTTCTCAAAGCACTTCACAAGCATGGGAGTGAATGCCACAAGGCAGTAATCATTAATACCAGACACTGTGTACTTTTTAGGTATTTAGTTATGATGGTAGCTGTCTTGAGGCAGGAGGGAACAGTCTCCTGTAAGAGTGAGATGTTATAAATGTCAGTAAAAACATCAGCTAGCTGATTCGCAAATGTTTTTAGTACACGGCCAGCTATATTGTCTGGACAAGCAGCCTTATTAATGTTCACTCTCAACAAGATTTTTCTCACATGCGTTTCGGTTACTGACAGTCCAGTCCTCTGGAGGCGGCGTAGATTTTGTAACTAACTAATTTTTGAGGTGATCAAAGTAAGCATTAAAATGTCCAGCTCATCCGTGGCATCAGCATTCACCAGGTAAAGTCCATCAGAGACTTTATTGCTTTCAGTGAGTAAACTAGCAAACTATCCATGGTTTGTAGTTTGTATAACAAACAAACTGTTGTAATAATCAAGGCACTTGTTAAGCCTTAAAGTTTTGTAAAAGCATCCGTGTATCACATGTTTGAATGTACTGTGTGCAGCTTTTTGTGTTGTGGCATTGTCACAGTTAATTATCCCAATAAAAAAACTCATGTTCTCATAAATTGCAAAAAAAATAACGTGCATGTGTTTGTAGGTAAGGACAGTAGATGATGGCGGATACTGGTTTGGATCTTTTTCCCAATTTGTTTGTTTGGTTGTTGAGCAAGTAACAGTTCTTGTTAATGATAAAACAGGTTGTGGCCATGAAAGCATCCATGGTGTTCTGCTGTTTTTTCTGGCTCTTTTTAATTCAAGTACTTTAAAAGCCTGCCACTGTATAAGACATTAAGTCCATTGTCCAATGTGTCTGTGTATGCTGATGTTGCTCTCCTTCAGTGATCAGGGTGAGGGTGAAGGAGGTGAGGAATCGCGGTCTTGAGCCCACAGCAGTGGTGGATGTGAAGGAGGTGCTCAAGTCTTCTCTGGTCAACATTCCCAAAGAAACACAGACACTCTACTACTCATCCTCCTGCCTGTGTCCTCCTCTCACTCCTGGAGAGGAGTACCTTATAATGGGCTACGAGAACGAGGAGACTTCCAGGTATGAGCAGCAGTAGTTGTAACAGATAATAAAAAAACAGCATTACTGTCTGTAGTAAAATGATTGTAATTGACATCAGTTTTCTTCCAGCTTTCAAGTCCAGCTGGTAAATAGGTTTTAGCCTTTTCTGGGCTACCGTGAGTTCTCTCACACGCACCAAGCACACACCTCTCGGGTTCAAGCCTCTTTTATTGTTCAATACTACCAAAGACACAATAATAGAGAGCAGGGGACTGAACGGTTCGTGTGTCTCGTCCTGCGTCTCGTCTTGCAGCTCCCTGTCCGATCTGCCGTGCATCACCTATACCTCCTCCATCTGAGGTCCATCACGCTACTGCATATAAAGAGAGACAGTTATTACTAACCGGGTGCCAGCTCCATCAATCACTCACCTGGCGCCTCTCTCCTGAGCCCTCTCCAACGCTCTCTCTCCCACAGCCGCGCCTCAGCCATGCTCACCTCCACATATATATTTAAACTGCAGTGCAATGCAGGCTCTTTTTGCTAAGGTGTCCAGGGGGTTATCAAACCATCACCTCAGTTGCAAACTACTGTGCCTATCGAGGATGCACCTCACACTATTTGTTCCTAATTAACCTGTATACCTATGGAATGTGTTTTTGGAGTAATCCACAACTTTGCTAGTCTTTTGTTGCCCTCGTCCCAACTTATTTGAAATGTGTTGCTGCTATTCTGAATAAGCATTTTTATGTTTTTAAAAATCGGTATAGTCAACTAGGTAAAATATTAAATATACTGTCTTCGTACTGTTTTCAACCAAGCACATGTCAAAAAGCAAATATAATTTGCATTGCAGCGCACATGGGCTATTTCAAACATATCAGCACCTGATGGTCAAAGATGAGCAGTTATGCCTATTTTTTTTTTTACTTTTAAGGGTTAATGAACCCTTGTTAAGATGTTTGAATCATACAGAAATGGACACATTTCATCACCTCATCCATGAAAATGCTAGATCAATGATTAACTAGTCACCTCATGAATAAATTATGTAGTGCCACTTGTTTGCCTCACACTTCATGTTTGGCTGCCTCTATAAAATGCTCAGGAAACCCTAGATAAACCTCACTCTGTGTTTGTGGTTGCAGATTGCTCCTGATTGATGGCTCCATTGCGCAGAAGTGGAAGGACAAATTGGGCAAGAAGGTCAAGGTGCGATTCACTTATCAATTCAAACACACAAACAGCAGCCGTTTCTGAGCAGTATCAGCATCAGGATGAGTATATGCTGATAGCGTCAGAGTACATCTGCAGTGGTACAGCTGGAGGTTTTATAAGTTCATACTGATTTGTACTGAATGACACTGTATTGCATGCAGCCTGTTGCTACAGTAGAATACAAGTTTTACTCAATTGTGCATTGAATTAGCTACTGTGTTCAGAGCAAAAGAGACTTTATTAGTCTGTTATTCAAAATTGATTAAGTTTGTTAGTATGCTATCATGTGTAAACTAGCAAACAAATGACAGAACTACTTGTTTAGTGTGACATCATTTGTTAAGAACTCTAGTTATTTTTTTTACTGCACTACAATGTATTTCCTAAGAAGAATACAGTTCTTCTCAGGATAATACATTACAGTGAACCAGACATATTTGGTCAAAAACAAAGTGCAAATGTTACACTAGATAAAACATTTTCACCTTTGCTAAATCCATATCTTAACTAGTAATAGTCCAATCATAGCTTAGCAACTATAACTCAGCAAGACACCTCCAACTGATACAGTGGCTCTTGAAATGCAGTTTCCCCAGAAAAACACTGACCTCTTCAGCTTCATTTGTGGTCTGCTGCAGCTGCTCACGGGGTCACTCATCCTCTGAAGCGGCTCTTTGCTGTGTCTCATGGCTAGACAGAGCAGCAAGGTCAGGTGCCTGCAGGATAGGCTGTTGCTTCTTGTCATGCGCTGATGTGCTGCCCACTAAGGAGCCCAGTGACACTGTGGTTAACTGGATAAAATATGGTTCCTAATCTGCTTTATAGCCTCCACCACTGGCTGGCTGTTTTACAACCCAACTGCAAGAAAAGCACTGACACAACCTATTGGCATCAGACAACCACTAAAAATACTGTTAAGAAATAGCACACTAACTAGCTAATTCTTGTCTCCGTTGTGGCGTGATTGAACAGTAAATTCATCTTGGCCAAATCACTTCCCTCCACACAGGGGTTTGAGGACACAGGAAGATAGCTGAGAACAGGCACTGTTATAGGCACTGATGTAGCCATAGGCCCCACCAATCTCCTTTCCTCTTGATGTCCAGTGGTCAATCTCTGTCAGATTTTTCTGGGATTCAATGACAGGAAGAAGGTGCCTATCAGAAGTTGGCCACTTTTCTTGCCTTCTCCTTTAAAAAAAATGTAAGAGATATATTTAGCACAGAGCACCTGGCACACCTGGCTTACATCATATGAAAATGATAGACTTTAAACACATTATTAACTTCGAAAGTAACCTAACCCAGAACTACTTCCAAGGCCAAGGTAGATGTAATTTACTAACAACATTTTTGGAGGTTACAGGTTATTTGACAGAAAGTCCCATTCACAATAGCCATTTCACTCAGTGCTCAGGATGTGGCACAGCATTCATAGCTATGTCCGGCTCTTTGGATGTGGGTTTAACACCCCAGCCACCCCAGCCAAAGTTCTGTATCCGCTGAACACACTTGTCTCACACTTCTACTGTACTTGTGTTATGTGCTGTGTTGTTTTGCTAGCGTCTCTGATATATAAACCGCAGCACATCTCAGTCAAAAGGCCTTTCCAGAACAAGTTTGTTATTTTCATATGCACTTTTTGAAAACATCATCCAAAAAAAACCAAAAACATTGCACACTGAAACCCTGCACCTGAGTCAGATGTGTTTGATATTGTAATTGTTGCAGAAATTCCCAATATGAGACAAGCTGTCAAGCAGTGGAGATTATTTGTGGTCCTCTCACGTCTTGAACAAATAAAAGGAAAATAGCTACTGTGTCCATCCAATCCAGAAGACAAGACAAGACCAAGTAGAGTTTTACTTGCTTTAAAAGCAGCTGCAGAATTATCCAGATTGATTTGCAGTGAAATTTCAGGATGTCAGTGGTCCAGTTTGATACACTGCCAGCTGTACTGGAACCATACATTTAAAAGAAATCTGCCTATTTCTGCGAACCAGATGATCATGAACAACGACTGGTAGTATGTAGGGACACACACACACGCGTACTACACACATATATCACATCAAGAAAAGATGCGAAAAAATACAGAAAATTTAATCTGTTAAAAAAAATTGTATGACAGATGAAAGTTTCAGTCATTGTGTAAACATGATTGACAGGTGTGCAAATGCCTTTATTGCTAGTTTGGGGTAAACTCAAATTGTCATTCTCTTCACTCTGTAGACCAACAATTAAACTAGGTCTCAACATTATGTTAGCAACATCTTGTTATCAATAAGATATGACAGCATTAAACTTGCTTTTTGGACTGATTATGTATATAATTCAGCGTCATTAAAACAGACAGATACATTTTATGTAAGCCAATGCATGATGAAGTGGGTTTCTACCTGGAAGTTATAGTAAACCCACATAGTGTTATAATAATGCATGGTTTGGTCAATATTGGGTTGTCTATGGAGGTGATTTATCATATCTGTCTATCTGTCTGTCTGTCTGTCTGTCTGTCTGTCTGTTCAGAGATGGGATCAGATCCTGCAGGGGAAAGGCCGAGCAAGTCAGCGCCGGAATCGCCACTGAGATCTGACCCTCTTTGTGTGTGTGTGTGTGTGTGTGTGTGTGTGTGTGGCTGTGTTTGTGAATGTGAGTGCAAGTGTGAATATAAAATGTGTGTATGTGTGTGTAGATATTGCACTATCAGACTGTTGTAGCTGAATGTAGTTCATCTCTTCATCTGTCAGACTGATTTTTTTCATTTATTTTCTTTGCACGATCATTATTAAGTGTGTGTGTTTAGTGTCTATGTGTGTGCATGCATTTGTGTGTGTGTGTGTGTCTGTGTATGTGAGTGTGTGTGCGTGTGCGTATAGACACCTAAAGCACTCAATAAAGACAAGGGAGGGCATAGAGCTTCAAAGCTGTAGTACCATACAATATGTACATTACACTGTTTTGTCACAGTCTTTAATAAACCTGGACATATAGGCCATGTCTGTCCTCCTACCCTGCCCACTTTATTCAGTCAGGACAGAGAACTTCGTAAAGATGTCCTTTCTCTTTGGTGAAAACACGAGCATCCTCTTGCTCTGGTACCCACATCCGGGTAAGACACCAGTTCAGTATTGTATTATACAGCAACTCTTCTGTATGTCATGACAACTGAAAATGACAAAAACATGTGTACATTTCCTTTTTAACAATATGTAACACTGATATGAAGGTAACTGTCCAGCAGACTCGGCCATCTGGAAGAAACCAGGATGGACATTCATTTTAAATTTAAGAAAGTTGTAGAAGAGGCCTTTTATAACAACAGAAATTTTGACTTGTCATTGTAGGCAAATCAGATATGTTACTTGTACTATGAGCAATGGTTCTGTTCTTTTCAAGTGTTTCAGTAAGTCATGGTAAAGTGACAGTGATGTGAAGCAGTTAAAAGCTTTCAACTGTCATCATTTTATTTATGGATACATGGGATTTTGTACAGTGAAGTGTCAAAATGTCAGGCCCTATAGCAAGTAATTTTCCATTATTTTCAGACTTGAAAGAGCAGAGTGCAGTTTGTTTTGTCTGTGCTCAGACTGATAAACTACTAACAAACTACTCTCATTATCACAGTGTACGGCCCGATTCAAAACAAATCAGGCATTGCACTGAAAACCTTAAGTCCTTCCATTAATTTGAGTGGGGGTCATGCATTCAGGCTGCAACAGTGCAGACAGCAGGGAAAGCCAGAAAAATGCAACTGCCCTGCAACTAAAAGTTAAACATAATGAATGAGTATGTGGCCAATCACATGAGCCGACAAGCAGAAAGTCTGGTCAACAGTATTGTTCTTTGAGCCTTTGGCTCCGAATTTAGCTAAAAACGACACTACAATAATAACACTTACAATCAGTAGGCAATTGTTCATTCTTGACAGGATGGATAGGCCAGGTTGTGTCATCAGTCAATGCCTAGCAAACACTCATTTTAGTTTTTTGTTTTCAGAGCCACGATCTCTAGCACAAACCTGAGTCAGATAAAGGATTGATGAGTGAGGCAGACTAGACACATATTCAACCAAACAACCTCTCTGCCCCTGCATTCTCTCTGCTCCTTGAGGATGGAGAGGGTGGATGGCAATGCAACAAAGTTTTGTATGTTTTATTATTAATATTGGCTGGCATGACATATGGTGTCAGGGTGGAAAAGAAATATTGTCAAAAAAGACACATGCGCAACATTCAGAGGTATGTCAATTTTTTTTTTTTTTAACTTTGATAAAGACACATAGCATTGAAACGGTAGTCCTTAATAAAGTTTGTTGCTTAAATCTGTGTGGCATCTTTTTTTTGAAGTCTCTCTTGATTCAGTCATGTACCATGGCACCTCATGATTTTGCCATGAGACTGCATCTGCAAGGGAGAACTTCCCTGCAAATTTTTTTGCTGATGGAGAAAGCTTTGCTAGAGAGTTGCTCCCAAGCCAGGAGCCAGTCAACGAGGACTAGGTTCCAGGGAGAGATCACGGACCAAATGATAATACTCTCTCAGTTATGCAGAGTTATCGTACAGTTTTTTACTGCATGTAATCCCTTCAATAAGTAATGAACTGAACTTTATACTGAACTGAAGACAGAATCATTGCCAAGCATCAGGGCAGAACTAGCAGTGATGCATTCATTTACTGACAGACATAGCTCACTGAAATGCATTTTGAACAGTTATGACGGCTTTAGCACAGAAGAAAAGTGAACCAACAAGGTTTACCAGGAGTCCAAATTTAAATTGAACTGCGATGGATGAAACAAGATGACTACAGCTTGCAAGGAAAATCAGCCTAGGTTACACTGGGCTGATTTGCAATCATGCTAACCTAATGAGATTATGTATTTGGTTTTCGTCAGACTCGGACAAAGGAGAGAGGACTCAGGTGCAGAATGGCAGAAGTAATGTCAGGTTTTATTGACTGAATTGCAACTCTTCAGCTTGAATGATAAATCAAATGGCTATGAAATAGTATGGAGGACAAAACAGGACAAACAAGACATAAGACACAAAGAATGAAAAACGAAGCCCTACACTGTACTTGAATTCTTAGCTATAAAAATTGAACAGAAAACAAAATCACTCCGAAGAGGTCAGCACACAGGCTGCAACTTACTACTTTGTATAATACAAAAGGTACAACAAAAAGCGCTCCACACAGAGGAAAACAAAAGGCTATCAAACAACTATACTAAAAAAATCAAAAACTAACCAGAAAATTTATAAACTCAAAATCACTCATCCAAAGAGGTACAAATACAGAAAATAAAACTTGGCAATACTTATCTCAGATCAATGGCAAGACTGTGAACAGTGCTTCAGTACACAACAGACAACGAAATACTTTGCAGGGGAAGACAAAACTTTATATACATGGGGGAGGGGAACACAGGTGAAAACAATCAAGGATTAGGGATGATGTCAGACCAGGGACACAAGAGGAAGGGCAAGTGACCTAAAACGAGAGAGGAGTTACTTTTCAAAATAAAACATGAAATTCACAAGACAAAAAACCCAAGACAGGACAACCCTCACCGCAATGTGACAGTTTTGGTTTAATGTGTGGGGTCGATGTCCTGTATGACACGAAAGGTCAATGCTGAGTTACTAATTTTAGACTTTGTTGACTCAGTCATAGTTTGGTTAGGTTTAGGCAACAAGACTACATTGCTTAAGGTTACTTAGCGCAAACAGCTCCACTGATCATTGCATGCATCGCTGGATATGAACAGCTGGGTACCAAGAGCACCCACCTTTACTGAATTGGGTTGCCCCATTATAACTAAGAACATTTCAGTGAATAATTTTCAAGGAAACTGTAGCATCAAAAGTTGTTCAACAGTTGTTCATTTTAATGCAGTACAAAATACAACAACGTACAACTGATTTACATTTTCATTTTTTCTTGCGACACACATTTTCAGTGGGATGCGGGTCTGAACTGAAGGTAGGTCAGTCCACCTGAACTCTTTACTATGATGCTGGAGCACATGCAGAATGTGTTTTGGTGTTGTCTTGCTGGAAAAAGCAGGGATATCCCTGAAAAAGACATCATATGGATGGCTGCAGAGGTAGTTACAAAACCTTTCAGCATTAGTGGTGCCTTCAGAGATGTGCAAGTACACGTTATGGGCAAAAACACACCCCAATATCATCACAAATGCTGGCCTTTTTGAGCATTGTGCTAGTAACAATCTGGATGGTCCTTTTCCTCCTCAGCCCAGAGCAAGTGACATATGATTTCCAAAAAGAAACTGAAACGTGCACTTTACACTTTGTGTTGCCAATCTCAGATGAACTTAGGCCCAGACATGTCCACAGCATTTCTGAATGATGTTGAGACATGATTTTTATTTTGTAGGTAGGTTGCAGGTATAGAATAAGAGTGTATATTTGCAAAAAACAATAAAAGTTTATAGTTTTGACCATTAAATATATGTTCTTCGTACTTTTTTCAGTTAAATACAGGTGCAAAAAGATAAGCAAATTATTGCATTCTGTTTTTAGTTGTTTTACACAGCTACCTAACTTTTTAGGAATCAGGGTTGTACATGTAGTTTTGGAGAAGTAATTCAAAATCAGATTTTCCCTATTTACATAATTAGAATACAAACACAGAAATACTTATCTTTCCCATAACAAGCTGCTCTCAGGGAAAAATAAGGTCCCCAGAATACTGTTTGAAGCTAGAAAAGTGTTGTGTTGTCCTTTAAGGTCAGTTTCTTCATTCAATTTATTTAGTCATGAAGGCAAAGTTGGTTTGTTAGTTATTCAAGCATCATGTCAGATATGTCAACAATATTCCATACAACCTCTGATACACTCCAGTCCAAACGGGCCATATATTAGCAAACTAATATTAGCTTTGTAAGTTGGTTTACATACCTCGTTAACCATGACAGTTACTGGGTTCAGTTATTATTAATAGTTCACCTTCAGTGGTGCATCCTGTGAGGAATTTATGAGAGCCAGTGTAACCAAGTTGTTTTTTAGCCTCAAAAGGCCACTAGCATACCTATTGATTTACTCAACATTAAAGTGAACAAATGTGTCCAATTTGTGAAAACACTGTAACAAACACTGTCTGGTTTAAATGGTTGACATAATATTTGTTTTAATGTCGGCTGAAATAGACCTACATAATGGAATAAGAGAGTAGCTGAACCTCATATCGTCAGTGTTTTTTCACTGATGGAAGTAAAGATTGTTTTAGCAAAACAGAGCAGCAGCATGAAACATAGCCAGTATGCCTGTGTTAGTGTGCTCAGTGTGTGTGTGTGTGTGTGTGTGTAGGCATGCTTCCAGTAATTCCTGCCTACTAATTTCCAGCAGTGTTTTGTCAGCTGCAGTTTCCATGAGAGAGAAAAATGTTTTCATGGATTCACTGTTATTACACCTCTTTATCCCCCTCTGCTCTCTGCCTCTGCAGTCTTGTCCTCTCCTCTCCTCGACTTTTGCTGACTGAAAACACACCTGGTGTTGTTATAAGGTGTAAACTGTTTCTTCAGGCTGAGTGGCCCCATTCATGTTCCTAAATGCTGACACAGCTAACAGTCACACAGAATATTTTCATAATGACCAACTTCGTTGAAAGCAGTTAAAGCTGTATTAAGTGATTTTTCAACACTAGATGGCAGAAAGTAGACCAAACGAAAGCTGCTACAAGCCTTAACATACTACATTAATTCATTCAATTCTGAAGACTAACACATTAAGAGATTTAACCAAAGCAGAGTATTACCATTCTATTGCAGTCTACTTTGTGTTTGCTAGTTAAGTGCCAATCTAATATTTGCATTAGCTCAGGTCTGGACTCATTGTTGTGCTGCATGAGCACGTTCATTGAACATGTTCATATTTTTGGTTAATGGCAACAGAACATATCTGTTTACAACTTATGAGGGTGAGCATTGCTGTTTCCCACAAGAATGAACGATGCTCTGCTTTTCTTGTCTCTGATTGGTCAACAGTCATGAACACAGTGTCAACACTGACTCATTGCCAGCTGATTCTAACAATCATTGTGACAAAGGACAACCTTGACACACTGGCAAAAGTTACAGAATAAGAAGCAAAAAAGAATACCAGCACTACGTCCCCTGCTGGAAGCAGAAGGACAATTACATTTCAGATTTCTGTTAGTGCAGAAAGGCTGCTGTGTTTTGGGAACAGATATTAAAGTTTGACTAGTATTTGCTGTGTCCTTTTATTGGATTTGCCTTTGGACTGTGCGTTCATAAGCCAGTAAGTGAACATGATGGGATAGGATTTGCGTTTGTTGGCTAAGTTATACCATTCACCTGTGCCAAGGAAAAATAATGTGGTGATGTTGAGCTGGTTAGGCTGTGTGTGGAATGCCTTGCTGTTTAATTGCTTATTGCAATATGTGACCTTGTGTATCATATTTGATACATACGTTTCTGAGACCTCTATCTTATCAACTTAATCAATACTTTCCTTAAAAACCTGTTGTGTATCACCTGACACATGTATTCTGCCCACTAGTGGATTATCATTCCACTGCAGGCAGTGGAAGGACTTTTTTTTGGCTTTTTCAAGATGGCTGCTGTCATTAAATCATTCACCCACTTCTGGCAGGAAAGTCTTTGCTAATTTTCAAGAAGTTGCAGTAAAAATTTGTTGCTCATTTTTTCAAGTAAATATGTCTTGCATTGAATCAATGCATAATTACATACTGATTCATTCTTTATATTACAGTTAAACCATGTTAAAAATGTGTGTATCAAATTTGATACTGCAGGTATATATGTTTCTTTATCCCTGAATTGTCATGTGACATTTTTGTAATGTAATCTACATCATGCCTACCACAAAGGGCAAAGAACAAACACACACTATTTTGCACTGCACCAGCAATCACTTCTCACATCTGCTGTGAAGGTGTTAGGTGCATCTTTGCCTGAACAAGGACAGAAACTGTTTTTGTGCCGACTACAAAGTGAAAGAAATAGGCTGTGAAAAGTTTTACGTACAAAAAAACATTGAGAGAAACTGCCTGAAATGTTCTATATTTTCAAAATGTTATTTGCATATATTGTTTTGTATCTAAAATCAACATTGTTGTGAGCAAAAAGTTGCCAAAAATGGCTGATGTACCAAATGTGATACAAAAAATATCTCATAAACAAAATGATATGGCAATTTCAGTCATCTCAGTTCCAAAAAATTAGAATTTTCTCACAATTTTTTGATGTGTCAGGCTTTATAGGGTTAAGTAGAACGTCTCACAGTGTGAAAATACTCAAAGACCACATTTAAATAATGTTCTTTAGTACTGTGATTAGGTAAATGACATTAGGTACTTTCCACCTCTGAGTATTGTTAGATCAGGACATTCCTGTGTAGCTCTCCCTCTCTCCTTCCTTCTCACCCTCTCTGTTTTGTGGGCAGTTGGAGGTCAGCATTGACGCAACACTGTTCCATAAACCACTGGAACCACTTAGTGTGTCTGTGTACTATTGTTTCATGATGTGAAATGGAGCAACCATTGGAAGTATTGTGGCAACCAACCTGGTTGTGTGTGTGTGTGTTTGCGTGTGTGTGACTTTTATCATTTTTAGGCTGGAAGTTTTTGCTGTGGATGGCTGATTTTTTGAGCAGTTTTGATTACAGTGAATAACGCACAAAAGAAAAAAACAACCCGCCTGGATGTAATTGGTCTGAAACATTTAATTTCAGCATTCTATGAAAGCAGAAATATGTGTAATGCCATTTTTGATTTTGCAATTTCACAGGACACTAAAACAAAAGATACTGGACCAAACCACGTCTAGTAACACCAACGGGGGCATCAGTTAGAATGTACTGAAGGCACAATGTTCCTTTGGTGATTTATTGACCTGATGGGCCCGAGGCACAGGCTGTATAGGCAAATGTGAGGGGTGCCATCATCTACAAGGAGACACACAAATGGGGGGAGAAAAAATGGGGTCGAGAGGTGAGTTAACCCGAAGACCAAGAGAGAGATTTATTGATACTGTAGTGGCAGACCGGGGTGGTGGTCCCCCTATTTAAAAAGGGGGACCGGAGGGTGTGCTCCAACTATCGGGGGATCACACTCCTCAGCCTCCCTGGGAAAGTCTATTCCGGGGTACTGGAGAGGAGAATTCGGCCGATAGTCGAACCTCAGATCCAGGAGGAACAATGCGGTTTTCGTCCGGGCCGCGGAACACTGGACCAGCTCCATACCCTCCGCAGGGTGCTCGAGGGTTAATGGGAGTTTGCCCAACCAGTCCACATGTGTTTTGTGGACTTGGAGAAGGCATTCGACCGTGTCCCTCGTGGCATTCTGTGGGAGGTGCTCCGGGAGTACGGGGTCGGAGGCC
>JARJLU010015319.1:0-19593 GCA_030272975.1 Sparidentex hasta
GGAGAGGAGGACTTTATATCATCAGGAGGAGGAGAGGAGGACTTTATATCATCAGGAGGAGGAGAGGAGGACTTTATATCATCAGGAGGAGGAGAGGAGGACTTTATATCATCAGGAGGAGGAGAGGAGGACTTTATATCCTCAGGAGGAGGAGAGGAGGACTTTATATCATCAGGAGGAGGAGAGGAGGACTTTATATCCTCAGGAGGAGGAGAGGAGGACTTTATATCATCAGGAGGAGGAGAGGAGGACTTTATATCATCAGGAGGAGGAGAGGAGGACTTTATATCCTCAGGAGGAGGAGAGGAGGACTTTATATCATCAGGAGGAGGAGAGGAGGACTTTATATCCTCAGGAGGAGGAGATGATGACTTTATATCATCAGGAGGAGGAGAGGAGGACTTTATATCCTCAGGAGGAGGAGAGGAGGACTTTATATCCTCAGGAGGAGGAGAGGAGGACTTTATATCCTCAGGAGGAGGAGAGCAGGACTGGATTTACATTCCTGGGTGAAATGTTTTGAACTCTGGATGGAAGCTGGAGAACGATGTGATCTTCAGCTTGTGAATCAAACACCACTCAGTATTTTAATATTGCACAGCTAAAACTACACGTTCCATTAAAATCCTGGCTGTTCCTGCTTCCTGTGGTTAATTATTACAGTTGGACTGAGGACACACACGGACTTGTTTTAATAATGTGGTCTGATGCTTTCGTGCATAAACAGCCAGAGCTGGTGCCAATACGCCTGGTTTCAATCTTCAGGATAATTAATTGAGTGAGTAACAGCAGCTGGGTTGGAGGTAACACCCTGGGCTCTCTCCGGGCCAGAGTTCTGCTGTTTGTGGTGGAGGTCTCCTGGGAAATGAAGCTCACAATAAATATCACTACATGTTGGGACTCCAGCAGCCGCGGAACAGGCACCAGGTTCGAGTTCGTCCTGCCAAGAGTGATCATACAGCTTGGAACGATACCCAACAAATATGAGAATACTCCGAGTGCCTGAACACACACACACACACACACACACACACACACAGATTCAGTCAGAATCCGAATCAGCACTTTGTTGATTTTGCCAAACTCTGACAGCACACAATAAATCACAATCTCCCACAAATTAAAGGCTGTGAGCCACTGACTCGCCACAAGTCAGAGGCTCAGTCTGTCATTGTTAGGACCGGGCTGATGGAAACCCGTCCCGTCCTCCCAGCACCACCAGCAGAGAAGCACCTTTAAAAGCTTTTATTCAAAAACACATCTTGTACACAAACCTGCTGACGGAGGAGAGCCGCCAGAAACTGGGAGGAGCCGGCCTGTAAACACCTGGCCTCAAGGCAGGAACCAATCAGCTCCCTGGACAACCTGTAACCAATCACACGCGCTCACACTCAGGTAACAGGGTCATTCAAGGAGAGACAAGCACATACAGAAATGTTCTTATGATTTATTGTGACGTTCATCTTGTTCATGACCTTCTCTGACCCAGTTGGCTCCGTGTTGGTTCTGGTGCCGTGCTGATGAGACCATGTAGTTCATGACTTTGATGACGACAAACTGACAAACATCATGTGTGAGATTCATGTGTTTGTGTGCAGATCTGTCGACAGGAACACAGACTGACATCTCACATCTCACCTCTTACTGCACAACCTACCTTTAGAAAAAGGTCATTTCTCTTATTGCAGAAGTGTTTTGATCGTCTGCGTCTCGGCTCGGCAGGACGGTGAAACCAGATGAACGTGTTTCACCCAGCTGTCGGGTTCAGACGTGTGCTGAAAAAGACTCAGCGTTGGATTCATACGAGGAAATCCCTGGATTGTGCAAGTGGACGGTTGACACAGACGATTACTGAATGCAGGATGACTTCACAGTGTCAAACTGGAGTAAAGTGAAATGCATCCAGCACCAAGCATCGATGTTACAGAGTCCACCGCTCCTAGTCCGGATCAGCAGCTCCATCCCAGATGTTGTGGTGGAGACAGGTCTCTGTGAACAGCCGTCTCTGATCTCGCCTTGTTTTGCAGCCTGAGTCTAGCGAGGAGCAGCTGTAAAACAAAATGGATCAGCGTGGTTCTTGTCCCGACTCTGCTCCTCGCTGGGATGGTCCAGCTCGTCAGGCTGGCTGGTCGAAAGACTCCGTGATGATCTCAGAGTCTGTTGCTCTTAATCCACAATCACCTGCTGTCTTCTCCAGTGATGATGATGTTTCATAAATGAAACCAGATGGAAGCATATTGTTGGAGGAGCGACCGGCCACTGCGTCTTCACCAGGCTGTAGAGGAAAGTAAAGACAGTCTGCACAGGGAGGAGGTGAACTTTCATCCAGGAGGCTGCTGGTCGTGTCCTCAGTGGAACTTTTTCCTCTCTTTTCCTGACCATGTGTACACTGAATGTCTCCGACAACCTCTGTGGTCTCATTTCAACACTTGTTAGCGACCTCCATCCTGCAGCAGAGTCCAGAGTCGGGTGCACTATTACTTCTGTGAGTTTCTTGAAGAGGTTTCAGCTCTCATCCAGCAGACATCCAGCAGACATCCAGCAGACATCCAGCAGACCTCCAGCAGACGTCCAGCAGACATCCAGCAGACGTCCAGCAGACGTCCAGCAGACGTCCAGCAGACGTCCAGCAGACATCCAGCAGACGTCCAGCAGACGTCCAGCAGACCTCCAGCAGACGTCCAGCAGACGTCCAGCAGACATCCAGCAGACCTCCAGCAGACCTCCAGCAGACCTCCAGCAGACCTCCAGCAGACATCCAGCATACATCCAGCAGACATCCAGCAGACATCCAGCAGACATCCAGCAGACCTCCAGCAGACATCCAGCAGACCTCCAGCAGACCTCCAGCAGACCTCCAGCAGACATCCAGCAGACCTCCAGCAGACGTCCAGCAGACCTCCAGCAGACCTCCAGCAGACATCCAGCAGACATCCAGCAGACATCCAGCAGACCTCCAGCAGACGTCCAGCAGACATCCAGCAGACCTCCAGCAGACGTCCAGCAGACATCCAGCAGACCTCCAGCAGACATCCAGCAGCAGCAGCCTGCGCCGCACACAGACGCCCGACTGACTGCTTCCTGTCAAAAGTCCAACTTTTGCTTTGTGAACATATAAAAGCATGAATCAGTTTGTAGTCTTGTTTTTTCAGCCAATAACACATTAAAAAGCTTTAAACCTTCACTGCAAATGCAGTTAAAGGTTTGCTGTGATGCATATGGAGGCTTGAATACTCTTTATTATCTGGCTTTTAGTTTTGTTGCTGTCTAACATTTACTCAGACTGCAGCAGGCCGTCTGATCCAAACACACACCAACATATCATCTGATCAAAGGGGCTAATTTATCATGATGTCAGCTGGATTTCTGCAGCGACGATCACTAAACAAACCTGCTGGTGACGTTCCCTCAAACAGTCCATCCAGCAGCGCTCGGCGGACTGAAGTTAAGTAAAGCAGGACCTGCTGTGTGTTTAATATAATCAGATCCATTAATCCAGCTGTTTACACCTCTGGTGTGCTTATATCATCAGTTCTGTTCCAGCAGTTGTTCTGATATATACAGTGTTGGGGAGACTTGATCTACATGTAGTTAAGCTACAGAGATTAACTACAATTTGCTGTAACTTGCTGCTAGTTAAACTACTGTAGTATCTGTGTGTTTTCTACACATCTTGGGTTACTAATTGTTTCTCCTCATGTGAGTTAAGAATATAAATAGAGTGGATTCACAGCTCCAGGGGTCAGAGTGGTAACTCTGAGAGTGCTAAAGGTTAGCAGGCGGCAGGCCATGATGAAGTACTAAACCTGAGGTTGACCCCCACGCCAGATGGTGGGAGACGCTCAAATGTTTGTGTTTGTGCCCGTAGAAGAGCAGGAAACCTACTTGGGTCATTTTGGGGACAAGACATGAAGTTGAATGCAGCCGAGTTAGATGAGTTACGAGGGAAACAGGTCAACTCCTCTTTTAGTCCATTGGATAATTTACCAAAGTGACCAATTAGGAGAAGTGGGTGTGTGCTGGAAAGGGACTCTAAAAACCCTCCCACAGGAAGAGAAGGAGGGGTGGCATTTGGTAGAATTCCTAAGATCGAAGGCGTAGGAGTTCTGATAGGGCAAGAGGGCAAAAACATTTGGCATTACTTTGCCCGAGATTGGAGAACATCAGATGTGGGGCCACACTCTGCTCGGACGCTCGGCTAACCGAAGTTTGTCTCAATAAAGACTGCTCTATCATTCCACCCAGCCTTGCCTCCGCAGAATTCTTTTATTAACATACTACATGCTGACACTTTTGAGGAAGACAGCCCAGAAACTACACTACATTTATATTTTGTGCTGCATCAAGTAGTTTAACTACTTTTTTGGGTCATTTTTACAAACTACAGCTGTGGTCAACAACATGAAACACATGTACAGACACGAGCTGCGTGTTCATGAGTTCGAGCCTCTGAAGTTCCTGTGATGTTGATTAAACACGTCAGATTTTTTTCTTTAGAAAATAGAACTTGAGTTGAGAAGCATATTTCTGCTGGCATGTTCATTTTTTGCGGGCTGTTACATTTTGTTTCATATCTTGATTTATTTCACGCTGAGTTAAGTGAGTATAATGAGTATAAGTAGTTGCTAAAGATGCTTTTTTAAGCAGTAGTTCTGCCAACAACATTTCTCCAGAGGTAGAAATGTTGTTTGTTCAGTCTGCTGCCAGGCTGAACTACATGAGGTTTAACAAGCTATGATCCCAAAGTAGCTTCACAACACTGGATACACACAATCCTCACAAAATACTGAAGCAGGGCCAGAAACACACACACACACACACACACACACACACACACACACACACACACACACACACACAATCCTTCAACCATGACTGTAACTATTAGTTAAGGTTATCATGATTAATAATTATCCCTGTTAATTGTTAATTATAGCCAAATTTAACCTGAAACTCTGTTTTGTTTTGGCTCACATCACATCATGGCGCCCCGTGTGAGTCGGACCCAGCAGCTGTAAACACAGTAAAGTTTTCACCAGGTCGGAATGTGTAGAAACCACAAACCACGACTTCATGGTCGAACATTTATTTACCACGAGACACAACAACAACAACGACAACAACACATAAACTGAACTACACAACGAGACGTTTCACACGGACAAAGAGGTCCAGGTGCCGGAGTCGCATCGCTCAAAGCTGAGAGTCACTGAAAAGAAACCAGGAGATCCTAGTTTGGACTTTTCTGATCCGAGCCTCCGTGATGCTTCCTCCTCCACCCGCCACCTCCGACTGTGCCATGTTGACTGAAAGATTTCCGAGATGTTCGTCGCACTAAGTCGTACGAGGTTTTGGTTTTATTACAACAAAACATTATTAAACCCTGAAGGACGTTCTTGTGTCAGAGATCGCTCCAAACTAATTACAGCAACATCCCGTCACATCCCATCCAGACTCCACCTGCTCCGTCCAGACTGGGGGGTTTGGATCAAAAAGACTCCACCTCCACCTTCCCTCCGCCAAACTACAGCCAGCTGGGAACATGAAGCACCACGGAGCTACTGAGACGTCACGCATGGTGTTTTATTTGTGCTCAGGTGATCTGAAAGGTCTCGTGCAGTGCTGAGAGTTTATCATCTGAAGAGTCTTCAGAAGATCTGCCAGGAACTTTCCTGCTGTTTCCTCCTTCTGGAATTCACACTGAAGACACTCTGACTCCGGCTGTGGAGACGAAGAGACACAGACAGAGACGAACTGTTACTGTCAGAGAAACATAACGACAGATTGAAAGACTTCAAACCTTTATAACCTCGGTTACATTAATGATCTGCCTTCAACACGTGTAGCTGAAGTTTAACTTCAGGGATTTAGAGTCCATTATTAACAGGCAGTAATGGAACTTTATCTACAGTCCTGTGGTTTATGAAGATGCAGCATCTCCAAATTAATCATGTTTGTTTTATTAACCGTCATTTTTACAAACCTATTGCAGAAATATCATCATCATTACTTGTTTTCTAGAACTGCTGCTGTGTGTCGTGATGCGTTCACATCCCCTCACCTGCACACGCTGCTGCAGGTCAGAAGAATCTTTAGCATGCTGTCGCTACGACAGCCCCTCAAAAACATGCAACATTTGACTTTTTTGACTGGTTTGACAACATGTGGGATGGAGCTGGAGGAGGAGACGTGGACTCACTGTCATCACATGTTGCAGCTGCTTTAATTCACCCTGACGTAGATTTACAATTTCATGTTATACATCCTGTTGCGTAATGAGTAACGAATGACCTTGAATCTTATATATGAACATTAAAACACACGAATGTCTGCAGATGATGCAGTAACATAGTTATGTGAATAAACAGTAACAGGAAGCAGCTCCTCGTTACACGTGAGTATCACAAGATGTCTTCTGGGCTGCAGATTGTGCAACAGGCAGTCGATGCCTCTCATCATCTCAGAGACGGAAACAGCTGAGACAACAACTACAGTATGATAATGAATGAGGACGCAGCAGCTGGTGTGCCTGCGATAAGTTACCCCAAACTTCCCCCAGGTCTCACTGCTCTGTGAGGAAGCCTGGACCGAAAACTGAAACCTCAGTTTCTGTCTTTAAATCTGGAGGCCTGGAGCTCAGACGGATCCATGTGAAGCCTCTCACACACACACAGATCCAGAGCGAGCAGAGGGAAACAGAAACTCGACCGTCTGGTTAGATCCCTGTGGAGCAGCAAGACAACATCCACATCTGGCTTCCTCCTGCGTTACATCGCCAGCCGTGATTCAGCACGATCGAATGTTTTTCCCCTGAAGACGATTGTGAGTTTATTTCTCGAAAGAAATGATCCATTCACGGTTTCCGTTTTCTTATTATTCCAAAGTCTCAGATGAGACTCATGTCGAATCGTGTCTCTCGTGGGAGGAGCGTGAAACTCAAAGCTTCTTCAGATTCTTCAGGAAACTCAGACAAGATCCTCCTGATCCTGAGCTGTGAGGACGACTGGCGCCAACGAGGAGGTGGAACAATGTAGATATACAGTATGTGCCAGAAATAATAAAGGCATCAGCTTCTCCCCGGTGCAGCAGAGGATTCAGAGACAGAGAACAAAGATGTTTACAGCCATCAGCATCTTAAAACTCCCGTTCACACACACGCTTCTGTTTCATTTCCTGCTCAGTCCACTTATCTAGTTTTAATTCCTCCTTTGTGACGACTTTTTTTTTATCTTTAATCCTTTTTTCTTTTCACTGCTTGTGAACTTTTCATCAGTTATCAACTCCTCTGGTGTGACGTCGCCATTTAATCGTCCTTCGATGTTTTATTTCTCCTACTGATTTCGTTGTAATGTTTTCTTGTTTTAACATCAGACGAGACTTCGTCGTGTTCGTCATGTTTGTCTTCATCAGTTTCTTGCTTTGCATTTCAAAGGTGCTTTATAATCATCATATATTAATTAATTAGAGTAAAGCCAGTCAAACTTCAGGTGTAGTTTCAGTTTAATTCCTGGAACACACAGGACAGGGTTCAGGACGTGTGGTCGCTCTGCTCCTCACCTGATCTGCAGTTTCTGAGATTTACCCACAAAGCCGATTTTTGAATGAATTAAAGTACGACTTTATCATTAAAATGTACAAAAAATGATACCTTTACCTGGCAGCGGTCTAAACATAACTCTATCTAACTGGTTTCTGGTTCCAGTCCAGATCTAATCTTAAAGTTTCATGATGGGTTTGAAACACTGTCCAGCCTCAGACTGGGACGATCTCGTCCCTCCTTCTTACCTGTTTTAACCACTGTGCAAGCTTCCCCAGCTTCCTGTCCAACCTGGGGCCGCGATAGTTCTCCCACTCCTCGATCAGGACTTTACTCTCATTGGCAAAACACATCATGGTGGAGCGGGGGCATCTCTGCTGGAGAGAGACACGGAGAGGGAGGTGAGGCCGTGGAGGATAGAATCAGGTACACAACAGTTATACTTTGTAAAGCTTCATCATGGAGCTGAGCTGCAGTGTTGTGGTCGGCCTGCAGACTGGAGCTGGTTTGAAAACCTGGTATGAAATATTACTCAGATTTTCCGAGCATGTGCATTGGAAACTTACATCGAGCTGCTTCATCTACCAGCTCCTTCTAGACTTTGATGGAGTAAATGAGTCATTCTGCATGGATGTATGATGTGAGTGTGGAGTGAGTCTGGGCCCAGTGGACCACGTGACGGTGACGTAACTCCGTATCCACAGCAGCTGCAGTTACAGTCGTCTTCACAGCTCTACACACATTTACACCGCTGCAATAAATACAACCACGACATCGTCTGTCACCCTAAAACCCAGAAACAGTTTTTACTTCACGTGCTAACAACAGTTAGCGGTTGCTAACGAGTGTCTGAATGAGACTACAGAGGTTGTCGGGGACATTAAACGTCCTCACAGCAACACGGAGACTCATCTGCTCACTAGTCCGTCTTTACAGGCCACTTTAGTTCCACACTGTTCTAACTCTGACTTTACAACTTGTACACTGACGACTCTAACTTGTGTTAGCCACAAAAACAGGTTGTTCCTGCACTGCTGTCAGCCGACGGCGTCACAGCTGGTAACAAGAACGTCCAGCTGAGAGGATCTGAGTGTTTGCTGTCGGCGTCTCCGCTCTGCCTTCACTTGTCAGTTGGATGAATGTCGACCACCCAGAGACACAGACTCACACAGAGACACTGGATCTCAAACAGCTTCCAGATCAGCTCAGAGATTACATTATCACATTTCCTGAATTACACAGTGACATGTTATGATGCAGCTCGCTGTCCAAGACAAACATTTACATCTTCGTGTCCTCAGAGTGTGTTTCTGTGGCTGCTCACACACGTCCGGCTCATCATCCGTCTTCAGCTGTACTGGTGTTTAAACAAAGAAGACTGAAGAGAATGAAGCTCGTACCTTGTAGTCCTCGATGGAGGGCGTGTACAGTCTGCAGCCGGAGCAAGTCTGAGGAGAAAGAGAGAGTCAGCAGCTGCAGGTGAACACGAGTCCGTCAGACTCGCTGTGAAACTCTCGTTATCTGACATTCATGAAGTTTCATCAGAGAAGCAGCTGATGAGACGAGAACGTCAGGACGGAGCTGCAGCCACTGGAGGAATCATGTATCAACAGTCACAGCAAAACTGCTGCAAAGACACAAACTGTCGAAATAAAACATGAGATCTGTTCGTTTGTATTTTACAAAATATCATCAGGATGTTGAGTCGATCGATTCTTATCTCGTTTACACAAAACTCACAAAACAAATGCATTATTTCAGTTAGTGCAGTATGCGAGCCATCAGCGCCTGTTATTGATCGTGTCAGGTTGATTTTCTCAGTAAAGATTCTTTGAATAATGTCCCGCCTCTGATTATAAGTCATAAAACTGCACGTTCTCAACAAGCTTAACGAGCAGCAGCGAGTGTTGAACGCACAGTTTCAGTTTCTCTCCTCACAACGTGGCGCTGACGCTCTGCTTCAGGAGGAAACAGATAAAATAAAACCTGGAAACTCTCTCAGCGTTTCATTAAAACGTATCGACGGGTGTCAGGGCTGTAATGTTCAGACTGCATGTGTGGATGTGGAGCTGAAGGCGGTGAGCACTGTTCGAGGAGGCGTTTCAACATCTGTTAATGGATTTTTTAACGAGCAGCTTCCTGTGTTAACACTCCACATCAGCAGATAAAACTCTCCTCACTCTTGTGTTTTAGGATTTTATGTTAAACTGTTCTTCACGGGGCGTCGCTAAGAGTGAAAAACATCCGAGACTTAGACCCGCAGATTCAGCCCGAGGATTTCTCCCCCCGACATTTTGAAATGTTGAACGGGCTGTTAAAGATGAAATCTGAACGTAGTTTGAGAAGGAAAGGAGGCCAGTCGTTGAGTCCTCATCGTCATATTTCAATCACAAATGAAGCTGATGTTCCCTCACTGCAGGCTGACTGAGTGATGTTTTCATATTAGATATTATATTGTGTAATAAGACCTGTGCTGTGTGCACAGACTGAGCACTGTCTGTCTGCATCAGGCCTACAGGAGGTTTTGTTCATTTAACAGAGTCGACACACTCAGACTACACACACCACCACAACTCAGTGTTTCAGAGCTGAGCAGATGGAAGAATCATCAGAGGCTGGAGGAGATGATGTCTGACTGTCCACCACTTCTTTTCCCAAAGAACCTCCAAATATCCACAGTAACTGACTGCTGTGAACTCTGCAGTGGTTCTAACAGACGGTTCTGGTAACATCAGTCAGTAACTAGCATATTCGGCTGCTGGCCGTTTGATATGCAGCCACATAAAAACCTCTGGAGCTGTTTTCATCATGAGGCAATTCAATTTGATTTCTTTTTTATTCTAAGGCACAGAGATCCGGGGCAGCAGCGCAGGACTGACGGTGCTCCTGCAGTCCTTCATCCTCACTGCTGACGGCTTTATATCATCTCGTCATAATGAAAAGAATGATTACAGCATCAGACTCAGCGTGAGAGGCGTTTTAGTGGATGACTTACGTGAAGAGTTTCGAGTCTCAACAAATGAACAAATTGACACTCTGGGAACTTTCTCGTCCTCACAGCTTTGTTACTTTAGTTTGATGCATCTGAGGTGAATTCTGGATTCTTGTTATTTCCCAACATCAGCAGACTGATGTGGACCAATCAGACGCAGCGAGACGAGACAAAGCCGTAAAAGCCGCAAGAAGCCGTAAACAGACAGAGAGGGAGGCTGGAATGTGGAGAAAAGGCGTGTTAGTGTCTCGTATCTGCAGAGAGTTTCTGATTTTCTCTCTTTGTTGCTGCTCGGGACGCTTTACCAACCCAACATGTGTCTATTTGACGTCCTGGGAATGAGACTCAACCATCAGCTCTACTTACAAGCACACTGTCGTCACAGCATTCATTTAACAACTGGACCTACAGAAGGTTTTGCGGAAACTTCCAGCATTTATTGTGGTGATCAGGTGAAGACAGTAGAGTGTCTGTTATTATTGTTGTTGTCATTATTATTATGAAAAGCACAATGACCGATGACCTAAACATGTATTTGTGTTGTTGCTCTCCATCATTGCTCGTGTCCTTACATTATATTTTTGGTTTGATGTTGCAGGAACTTTTCTCGTCCTTCTTTGTGTTCGTCTCCACGTGTCGCTGGCTGTCTGACGTGCAGGTGCAGCGATACGAGCCTCAGGTGTTTCATAACCCGACACCCTCTGCTCTACTTCTGTCAAACAGCCGCTCGCTGGACGTGTGTTGCAACCAAACATGTTACATGTAAGTCACCCTCCATAAAGATGACAATCAGATACCAAAGAGGCTTCACCTGTTGTTGTGTAACGTTTCAAGATAAGACGCTGAACATCCAGAAGTGGAGCCCTGCAGCTACAGCGTTAAATCACGTTTTAAACACCCCAGTTTATAGATTTGTCAGTGAGAAGGAGAGAAGACGAGTCTTACCGAGTTTGGGTCGCTCTGGAGGAGGATATGGACGGTCGACAAGACGTCCTTGCTGCAGAGCTTCGATTGCGACGGCAGGACGAGCAGACAGGCCAAACACAGATGCACACTCGCCAGAGCTAGACTCCCTCTCAGCATGGCACGGGCAGCAGAACCATCATCTGTGTCACATTATGCTCTGCGGTCTCCGGCTGCTACATCTTCAAATGAGACAACGAGGCGTTAAAGTCCAGATCAGTCACAGCTGGGAGAGTTTGTCAACGAGTCCATGTTAGAAGCTCCAGATGTTTCTATAATCCTGCCAGAGGTCAGTTTGAATCCCAGACCTGCTGAGAAAATCTGGACGGCGTGGTGCTTCCTCAGCCTCCACTGGCTGTTGAGGAGCCCTCGAGCAAGGCGCCAGAGTCCTTGTGAAGCAGCTGGATGAGAGAGAGAGCAGAGAGAGTGGAGGAGTTAAAGTCTTTATCTCGAGATTATGTTTGGTACCGACGACAACTTGAAAGTGGCTCCAGTTAATCCTCCAGGCGACAGAAGACGAAAAAACATGAGTCCGAAGTAGAAAAACAGATGAAGTCTGAAAAGCATCCAGAGGGAAACTCCATCCGACCGTCTGCAGCTGATCTCTCCGTCCTCTCCTCACTCCATCTCTTCAGTTTCCCTTTAAACTTGAACCTCCATGACAGAAAAGAAAAAGGTCCCGGAGCAGATGGAGGACAGTAAATCTGGAGGGACGAGAAGGAGACCGAGCAGAAAGTTTCCCTCCACAAGCAGCCGATCACGTCCTCCGTCTGCACGTGGTGTCGGAGTATCTGCTGAGTGGAGGGACGTTCACCACAGAGCTCCTCTCCCGTCTGACACTTTCCTCTCGCTGGCACTCCTATTTTCACTTTCTTACTCCTCCCACTGCTGAGATCAGATCTCCCTCAGCTCCAGCCTCTTCTATTAGCAGCTCTCCAGCTTCTCCCGGCTCATTTTCTGGATGAGTAGCTTCTCTTGACATGAGCCTGCAGGGAGGGAAGTTACATAAATAATTTAATGGCAGAGGAAAGTTTGGGAGAGGCACAGCTGGCTGAGGAACAAGAGAAACACTTAGCGGGTTTGATATGATCGTCTTTTACAATCACTACCGCTGAACCTGCTCCAGCAGAGGTTATTTTAGCAGAGAAACACACAACCTCTTCTAAAAGTGCCAATCACACACAGATCTCATGTTTCTGGTCAGTTGTATTTCTACAGCATATTTCAAACAGAGCCCACGATAAAAAGAGTTTAACGTCAAATCCAGAGACGTCTCATGTTCGTGTCTCTGTGTGACTTCTCCTCTCTACACCTGAACTTTCTCCTCCTCACAGCTTCAGAACAGCCTCGTTACTTTAGTTTGATGCATCTGGATTCTTTCAGATCACCTGTTTGGTCAGAGTTTCAGCGTAGGGATACGGAGGTTCTATGGTTGAGAGAATGTAGTGCCAAAAGAACGGCTGGTCTGTACAGCGGTGTGAATTTTCCCTTTACAGCGAACACTTGAACTGTTATAGATTTTTTAAGGTGAGCCTTGTTTTAGGTGGTTTATTTCTCTTTTCCTCTGGACTCAGTTCACTGCAGCACACAGCTGAGCGTCTGAGCTGGATCGACTCTGCTGCTCCACACTGAGGCTGCGCTGATCGATGATTACTGCAGGAAACAGACCGACTGTAGATATGGACTTTATATGACCCCACTTCAAAAAACACCAACTATCCCTTCAGCTTTAATAGTCTTTGAGTTCTTGTAGTTTCTGGGCTGTCTTTCCTCAAAAAATGTCGGCGTGTAGTATGTTGATAAAAAATTCTGCGGAGGCGAGGCTGGGTGGAATGATAGAGCAATCTTTATTAAAACAGACTTGAGCCGAGCGTCCGAGCAGAGTGTGGCCACACCTCTGATGTTCTCCAATCTCGGGCAAAGTAATGCCAAATGTTTCTGCCCTTCTCGCCCTATCAGAACTCCTACACCTTCGCTCTTAGGAATTCTACCAAGTGCCACCCCCTGTCTCTACTCGTGGGACCCTTCTTAAAGTCCCTCGGGCAGTGCTTGCTTATTCCTAATTGGTTACTGTGGTGGGTTGAAGGTCCATCTCCCATAAATGACCAAATCTGTTACTGTCCCTCGTTCGGGCTTGTACTCTAAAATTACCTTGATGAGCCCTCTATCCTTTTCTGGAGGTGTATGTGTTTAGATATCATCCTCCATGTGACCCAGCAGTCAGGCTCCAATTCAGTCTCTATAGTGGCTTTGTCCCCTGCTAACCTTTGACCCACACAGCTGAATGCTGTGAGCTCCGTATTGTCTGCATTCCCTAAGTCACACAAGGAGGAACAGGTTATATTTAAACTGAGTTGAATTAAAGGCCAGAATGTGTTGCCGTCCAGATACCTCATTCTATTAATATGACGTGAGCTTCAGTTAGCTTTTTGTATATACAGAGTCAGTGAGAATAAGAAAATATAGAACTAGAATAAGTTTAATGCTCCGGTCAAACTCTTCTCTTCCTCACAAACATCCAGAGTTTCAGCATCGATGGGGACAAAATGTAATCATCATGTGTTTATATATTTTTATATGTCAAACACTCATTTTAATTAGTCCAGAATGTCATTATCCCTTCAAACAGGAGATCCCAAGATGGCCGCCATTTGATTGACAGCTCATTTGACCATATGTGACCCACAGCAGCCAATGTGCAAGTTGTTTTATGCATTTTGAACATGCTGATTTTCCACCTCAGCTCGTGTTTGACGGTTTTATCTGTGTAAAGTTGGTGTGAATAAAGTTATTCAGTATTTTGAGTCACAAAATGGGGTATTTTTCTCCCAGGTGGCTGAATATTCATGTGTTAAAGGTTCATTTTCAGCAATATTGTGTGTGTGTTTTATTGAGGCGGTTGCGGCTCAGTTACAGGCTCATTTTAGCATTACAGAAAAAATAATAATAATTCAGTCCTGAAGCTAAAAGTCTGCTTGGTAACGTCTGAGCTCCAAACAGCTGTGAACTGACTTTGGGCTCGACTGACATTTAGGATGACGTTACACACATTTCCAGGAATCTTTAGGCTCGATATGAGAACAGACAGAAAAATCAGAACTGACCACAGAGGCCGAATGGTTCATGTGGGAAAAATTCAATCTGGTGCTGAGTGTCAGACTTTGAGGAAAGACATGCCGGGTCGCTGCTGTTAAACAAGCAGAGATCTGAATATTGGACCACACGAGAGTCTGAAAATAGCACAAATCCAACAGGATCCAGATTAACTCCTACTTAACTTCTGATGTGGAAACAGTTTCTTACTCATGATGACGTTTTTATGGAGAAGAGATCTTCAGTATGTAACCTCCCTGTGAAGCGTAGGAGGACGGACGTGACGAGTGTGTGAGCTGTTGACAGGTTGTTGTTTTAACTGCTCCTGACGCCCACGACAACTTTCTGCTGTCGTCTCCTGACACAGTGGACCATTCAGGAGACAAGAACGAGTTTTTGGTGACGTAACACTCTGACGTCCAGGTTACCTTCTGCTGCCGGCAGATCTTCCACCTTCAAACTGTTTTTTAACGTGGGCAGGACGAGCTGATTGGATGTTCAGACGACGGTCGATCACCGTCTCAGTAGCTGCTGATGTAGCTTCCATGAAGTGTTGGAAGATCTGTGACACTGACATACGGTGGAAACGTCACCTGGAGACACCAAACGTACTGATGGAGCTGTTAGTTTCCGCTGCTGCTGTGACGTTTGTTCTGACTGGTGGAGGTGAATTAAGATCTGATCTACGATCAGTGTGACGCTGCCAGGCGACCTGTGGAGGTTCCTGGTGGTTTGGACCTCGTTCAGACCAAAGACTCACAGCTAGACGGGCTGAGGCCTGTAAACAGCTGCAGTGGGTTCAGTCCAACGTGACTCGACGACACGGAGCATCATCTTCACCTCAGCGACTCTACAGGCTGTTAAACAGCTGAGAGCAGCTGTGAATAGAAGAAGATAACAGTCCTCACAGTCTGTCCTCCAGGAGACGTTCAGGTACTGGTGTTCAAACAGACTCTGGTGACAGTAGAAGTTCTGATCCAGCTTGTTTCCTCCAGCACAGTAACAGAGTTCAGGCTCTGACATGGACTCAGAGTATCAGAGTAAAAAGTCTCCCTCTGAAGGACATTTGTGCTCAAAGCTAACTGAAGCTCACGTCATATTAATAGAATTCAAAGACTATTAAAGTTAAAGGTAGAATCAGTAGGATTTGTCCCAGCTGTTCCTGAACGCACCACAAAGACGGTTGATTGTTGAGTCTCATTCCCAGGACGTCAATTAGACACATGTTGGGTTGGTAAAGCGTCCCGAGCAGCAACAAAGAGAGAAAATCAGAAACTCTCTGAATTCACCTCAGATGCATCAAACTGAAGTAACGAGGCTGTTCTGACGCTGAGAGGAGGAGAGAAAGTTCAGGTGTAGAGAGGAGAAGTGACTCAGAGGACACATGAAACAGAACTACAGTAACAAAGTATTTGTACTATGACTGTAAGTCCGCCACGTCCCACCATCAAGAAACGTGACACAGGAATCTGATATCTGATCTGGATCGTGTTAATACAAGCGCACCTGAGACACAGTATCTAATCAGAATGTGACCAGACCGGATCCTCCACCTCAGGAGGCCGTTGGCTTCACATGCTGATCAAATTCAGCACAACAGCGACCAGATAACAAACGAGCCGTTCATCGTTAGAGGAATCTAACTGACATGGAGAGAGACGCCGTCCTCAGACACCGAGCCAAACACCACACAGTTAATGATCCGGTTAGCTGCTGTCATGAGAGACAAATCATCCGTTCGTCCTGTTTGAACTGATGCTCGTCAGTTTGAAAGATAATTTTCCAAGTCAACAAAGTCTCAGTTTGATGTAATTATCTGGGTTCATGTCGGTGAAATCTGGGCTGCGTTCTTGGCCGAGTTTCCCACTTGGAGCCGATCCAATGAACTTTTTCTGTGTGGAGCACAAGTGAAGGCACCATAATTTCAGAAGAGTGTCAGTTTGTTGTAATTAAAGTCAAACCAAACCTTAAATCTCATCAACACGTCACCAGAACCAACATGGAGCCAGCTGGGTCAGAATAGTTCCAGAACAAGATGAACGAGCACAATAATTCTGCTCATACTGACGACTGAGCGGTGAGCTGGTTCTGGTCCAATATTTGGGTATTTAGCAGGATCAGAAACTCACATTTAAATATCAACACACGTGTTAGCAAGCTAAGAAAAAGATGTGTGAATTCATAGAGAAACAGAACCACTTTCCCCTGGTTCTGTAGGAAACGGATCAGTGAAGCTGGGTTTCTATCTGTCCTGGATTACTGTGATGTTATTAATAGACGCGTCTCCACCTCATCACTCCGCTCTCACACTCGTTACTGGACACGTGCCAGCTCACATCAGCTCAGCACGCTGGGAACATTTTACACTTGATCTCCACACAGTCACACACCTCAAACAAAGCTTGAATGAAAGTTGCAGGTTTTGGCGAGCGTTCAACGAGACGACGACGCCGGTTAGCTTGTCGTCTTTATCATGACATATTCTGATGTTTCATTAGTTTGATGACAAACTGAGACTGAGAAAAAATGATCTTTTAAACTGTAAAATCTTAAATTACTCATTGAAATGAATGAAGGTTTTCTGAGGTAAACCAGGAAGCTCCAGACGCGCCTCATCACCCCGGCCTCAGAATCAAACATGGCTGCTCTGCTATTATTAGCACATCTGTCTGATTTATGTCCCAGTAAACATCATATTGAAAACATTAAAGACCGCACAGCTACAGAGCTCTGAGAGGGTGCAGAGTAAAAGTCTCTTCTCCTGATAAACGCTGATCTTTTGGGGATTTTAAGAGGATTAATGTAGAAGTTTTATTGGATCAACGTGCCGCGCTGTTGCTGACTATACTGAGCCGGTGAACCAGGTGAGTTTTACACCTGTCAAACATCAGCATGTTAGCATGTTAGCATTTAGCACAAGGCGTTCTGTGGCGACATCCTGACACAGCTTCCTGTTGAAAAAAAACAGCATAGACCAGCAGCAAAACCAGCACCAGAACACAACATAAACTACCAGCATGTGCTGTGCTGTTGTGTTGTGTTGCGTTGTGTTGCGTTGTGTTGTGTTGTGTTGTGTTGTGTTGTGTTGTGTTGTGTTGCGTTGCGTTGTGTTGTGTTGCGTTGTGTTGTGTTGTGTTGCGTTGTGTTGTGTTGTGTTGTGTTGTGTTGTGTTGCGTTGCGTTGTGTTGTGTTGCGTTGTGTTGTGTTGCGTTGTGCTGGTCTAAGCTGTTTCTGTCAGAAGGGCTGTTTCGACTGTAGCCTTTGCGTTGGTGCTGTGTCTTGAAATCATCTGTGAAAGCCTCATGTGTTAGCATGTCTGCCGGGGTGTCAATCATCCACTTAATCATCAGAGTTCAGAAATAAAGACAAGTGGTTACCTTTGTGTGAGGACAGCTGCAGAGTGAGCGCCGGTCAGCAGAATGAACAACAGCAAGTGGGAACTGAGGAGTCTAACTGAGCTGCAAACCAAAACCAAAACCGAGTCACGCTTATCAGTCAGAATAAATACCTGCAGAACTGATAAGGTTGCTGTGCACTGCAGTTCATCGCTGCAGGAGGTGACACAGTCTGACACGTGAAAAACTAAATCCTCTGCCAGGAGTTACTGACTCTCTTGACTTTGCCAGAGGCAGAAAAGGAATCAATGTTTGTGACTCACAGCGTTTCAGTATGCAAATATGTGAGCGAGATGAATCATTGTGTCCTGAAGGTAACCTGTGGGGCAGGGACGAGTCGCTGCTGCAGATAAAACACATGATAACAGGTAAACAAGACCTCGTTAATTACAAACACTCAGAGGATAAATGGAAAACACGCCCGCAGTCACAGCTCAGTGAAGAGATTAAAAGCATGAGTCACTTCATGTTGATTTTGCACCACATACCTTTATTTTCCAAACATCTCACTGAGTCTATGAAGGTTACTGGATGAAGATTTACTTAATATTTCCCTTTTCACCACCTCCCCAACACAATTAACTCTCTCCAGCGTCCTGCAGGAACCACACGGGACAGAAACCAGCATCACTCGACAGTTTGGTCACCGTGACGCTTCCCTGGCTCATGATGTTGATATCAGTCAAACATTTTTACTGAAGTCATTTATCACTATCACTTATCAATGAGATTATACAGTCTGCAGCCATAAAAAGTCAATTATCTCCATAAACTATAAATCAGGCTTTGATAAATGAACAAATCTTTCTGCTGAAATATTAAAAACTTGACGGTTTTCTGCATTTTGAAGATAAAGATCAGACGTCTTTGACAGCTGACAACAGGAAAACTTCCCCAGCGTGTTACTCACATTAAGACGGATGTTTTCTGCATCACTGTTAAGTGATGGGAGACTTTGTTTTGGTCTAAATGTGAGACTGAAGTGGACCTAATGGACATCTGGTGACAGGTGAAGACTTAAGACTAACGACAAAAGTCAATAAAAGCCTCGTGTGTCAGGCAGCGTCGTCTCATACGACCCGCGATCCTGTCAGGGGTTCACTGAAGGGCGCTGACGACAGGAGAGAGCTGAAACATCCGAAGAACATCCAACACCGGAAACACACACACACACACACACAGATATCAGCTTGGTCTGAAGTTAAAGGACAACCTCCCAGACACGTCATATCACACACACACACACACACACACACACACACACACACACACACACACACAAAGAGCTGAGGACACTGTGCAAAATACAGACATTACTTTAAAGATAATAAGTGCCAAAGAGAATAAGACTAACTTCATAAATAAACAATACAATAATAAAAAAAAAACTAATAATAAAAAACTGTTAAAAATGAAGATTATTAATAACCACAGCTATCAGCGAACTTAAACACTGAGGGGCATCCATGTTTGATCAAAAGAATATAACCAAAAAAAACAGACACCGCAATCAATAATAATAATAATAATAATAATATTAATAATAATAAACACATTAAGTGACTGGGATTGCATACAGCACTGGTTGGATGCTGGACCTTCAACATGTTCGG